>ML660213.1:6547713-6835039 GCA_007570785.1 Antilocapra americana
ACCATGAACTTCCAGATGTTCAAGCTGAATTTAGAAAAGGCAGAGGAACCAGTAATCAAATGACCAGTATTCATTGGATCATTGAAAAAGCAAGAGATTTCCAGAAAAACATCTACTTTTGCTTTATTGACTATGCCAAAGCCTTTGATTGTGTGGACCACAACAAACTGTGGAAAATTCCTCAAGAGATGGGAATACCAGACTGCCTGGCCTACCTCTTGAGAAATCTGTATGCAGGTGAGGAAGCAAGAGTTCGAACTGGGCATGGAACAACAGGCTGGTTCCAAATAGGAAAAGGAGTACATCAAGGCTGTGTATTGTCACTGTGCTTAGAGTACATCATGAAAAACACTGGGCTGGATGAAGTACAAGCTGAAATCAAGACTGCTGGGAGAAATATCAGTAACCTCAGATATGCAAATGACAGCACACTTATGGTAGAAAGCAAAGAAGAACTAAAAAGTCTCTTGAGGAAAGTGAAAAAGGAGAGTGAAAAGGTTGGCTTAAAACTCAATATTCAGAACACTAAGGTCATCTCCTCTGGTCCCATCACTTCATGGCAAATAGATGGGGAAACAGTGGAAACAGTGACAGATTTTATTTTCTTGGGCTCAAAAATTACTACAGATGGTGACTACAGCCATGAAATTGAAAGATGCTTGCTCCTTGGAAGGAAAGTTATGACCAACCTAGACAGCATATTAAAAAGCAGAGACATTACTTGGCCAACAAAGGTCCATCTAGTCAAGGCTATGGTTTTTCCGGTAGTCATGTATGGATGTGAGAGTTGGACTACAAAGAAAGCTGAGGGCTGAAGAATTGATGCTTTTGAACTGTGGTGTTGGAGAATACTCTTGAAGGACCCTTAGACTGCAAGGAGATCCAATCAGTCCATCCTAATCCTAAAGGAAATCAGTCCTGAGCATTCATTGGAAGGAGTGATGCTGAAGCTGAAACTCCAATACTTTGGTCACCTGATGTGAAGAACTGACTCATTTGAAAAGACCCTGATCCTGGGAAAGGTAGAAGGTGGGAGAAGGGGATGACAGAAGATAAGATGGTTGAATGGCATCACTGACTCAATGGACATGAGTTTGAGTAAACTCTGGGAGTTGGAGATAGACAAGGAGGCCTGATGTGCTGCAATCCACAGAGTCACAAAGAGTCAGACACGACTGAGCGACTGAACTGATTACAATATCTAGGCCCATTTATGTTTCTGCAAATAGCATTATTTCATTCTCTTTAACGGCTGAATAATATTCCATTATACATAAGTACCATATGCTATCCATTCCACATTAATGGACTTTTAGGTTCCTTTCATGTCTTGGCTATTGTGAACAATGTTGCAATGAAGTTTGGAGTGCATGTATCCTTTTGGACCATGTTTTTTTCTGGTTATATGCCCAGGAGTGGGATTGCAGGGTCATATGGTAGCTCTAATTTTAGTTTTTGAAGGACCTTGCATTCTGTTTTTCATAGTGCTTGTACCAATTTACATTGCCACCAACAGTGTAAGAGGGTTTCCTTCCCCATGTACCCTCTTCACCGTTATATTGTTAATGGATTTTTTCATCATCGCCTTTCTGGCTGCCCATCTTATTTTCTGACATTACAAACCAATACATTTTATCAGTTAGGTTTACTTCATTATGCATTCATTAGATGGAACCAGTGTTTATTTAGAGTCCTTTAAGTGGAGGATTAATTTTGCATTATAAGGTGTACTATTCAATGAAGTTTTTAAAATAAATCCATACACCTATTTAACCCAAACCCTTACCAAGGTATAGAACATTGCCATCAATCCAGAAAGTTCTCTGATGCTCCTTCCCATTTAGGCTCTATCTCCTGCAACTTTGGTGTGATTTCCCCCCCCACTGTAGGGTTGTTTTATCTGCTCTTACAGGGCATTTTTGACAGCACTGGGTGAATTCTGGTTTTTGTCCCAAATCAAGTAGACCAATCATATCAGTACCCCTAAATGGGGACCTCTTAGGAACAGGCGAAAAGCAAGAGTGGATGAAAAGCAGAATTGGTGGGCAGAAGCCTTAAAAACCAGTGATTCTAAGATGGTGCCCAGTGAAAATTCTAGGCAAGTGGTGAGTTGATAGAGGGGTTCTGGGGGGAGGAACCCTCATGTAGGTGGGTGGATCTTGAAGGCATTATGCTAAGTGAAGTTAATCAAACAGAAAAGACAAATACCATATGACTTCACTTATCTGTGGAATATGCTAACACACACATGAAAACAAAACAGAAACAAAGCGAAAAATAACCAAGCTCACAGAAAAAGAGATCAGACTTGTGGTTATCCTAGGTGGAGAGTTGTGGGAAGGGGAACTGGCAGAAGGTGGTTCAAAGGTCCAGAATTCCACTTATAAGATAAATAAGTATAAGGATTTAATGTACAGCATGATGACTATGCTTCCCTGATAGCTCAGTTGGTAAAGAATCCACCTGCAATGCAGGAGACCACAGTCCAATTTCCTGGGTTGGGAAGATCAGCTGGAGAAGGGATAGGCTACCCACTCCAGTATTCTTGGGCTTCCCTTGTGGCTCAGCTGGTCCCACAGAGAGAGAGACGTGGGTTCAACCCTAGGTTGGGAAGATCCCCTGGAAAAGGGAAAGGCTACCCACTCCAGTATTCTGGCCTGGAGAATTCCATGGGCTGTTTAGTCCATGGGATCGCAGAGAGTTGGATACAACTGAGAGACCTTCACTTTCATTTTCACGATGACTATACTTAACTCTGTTGTATAAGGCATAGGAAAGTGGTTAAGAGAATAAATCCTAATAATTGTTACTGTAGGGAGCGTTTTCTTTTTTTCTTTTTCTTCTCTTTTTGTTGCAACTGTATGAGAAGATGGATGTTAGCAGTCCTCATTTCACAATATATGTAAATCAAACCATCATGCTGTATGCCTTAAATGGAGATGTATGTCAATTATTTCTCAATTAACTGGAAAAATAAATATAAAAAAGAATTAAATTGAATGATGCACCTGAAAGGACTCTATGGATGTGAGCTGACTGATGTCCATCTACCTGGCTCTGTGTTGGGAGGCCAGGGAAGGGAAAAGACAGAAGGCCTAATCACAAGTAAACTTACTTTCTGAATTTATTGATAAACCATGAGTAAGATGAATCTCAGCATTCTGTTTCTGCTCTTATATTTTCCTTGCATTAGAGTCAAACTGCACAGATTTCTCTAGTTTTGTCATCCCATCTCATTTTTGACCCAACATTGTGTTTTTATTAATTTAAAATTAAAAAAAAAAATGAAACCTCATAAGAGAAACATTTACTTTTCCTTAAGATATTTGTAAATACATGCTCAAGACTCTGAGGGGAGATCCGAAAACATTAGGGTTTAGCTTCAGAGAGATCCCGTGTTGAAGAATAACACTTATTTGAATATCTGTGTTTACATATAATAGAAAGACAGCCAAACTACTTTATTTCATGATTCATACTTCGTGACTAATCATAGTGACCTTTCACTTAGCATCATGATCTTGTTTTTATAGAATTAGGGAATTGCCCTTGATAATCTGGGTCTCCCACCCTGGCAAGTTCAAGTCCATGGCCAACATGATGGCAGATATCTGAGAACCTTGAACTGAGAGTTGGAGGATTGGAAATCTCAGCTTTGCCAAGTTAGAGTGTGGAGGTAGTTTTGTTGTCCTAATTGTGTTTAACTCCGCATCTGTGGGGTTCTATAAGTCTCTAGTTTTCTAACAAGTAATGTCAACTGTATTTATCTCAGTCTTTTGTGTTTAGACTTCCTTGGTTACCTGATCTTACTGTCTTCAGGCTCATCCTCAAAACTACCCATCAGTCATCAGGGTATGGTTTGCATGGAGGAATTATATGGAATGGAGGTTTCTGTAGTGTTGCTGTTTTTTTTTTTTTTTTTTTAAGGTATCTCATCAGTTTTTTTTTTTCTTTACTTTATTGTGTTGGTTTTGCCATACATTGACATGAAACTGCCATGGGTATACATATGCTCCCCCTCCAGAATCCCCCTCCAATCTCCCTCCTGATTCCCTCCCCCTGGGACATCTTGGTGCACCAGACCCGAGCATCAACCCTGGGCTGGTGATTGATTTCACATATGATAATTAACATGTTTCAATGCCATTCTCCCATATCATCCCACCCTTGTCCTCTTCCACAGAGTCCACGAGTCTGTTCTATACATCTGCGTTCCTTTTGCTGTCTCGCATGCAGGGTTCTCATTACCATCTTTTTAAATTCCATATATATGCGTTAGTATACTGTATTGTTGTTTTTCCTTCTGGCTTACTTCACTCTGGATAATAGGCTCCAGTTCCATCCACCTGAGTAGAACTGATTCAAATGAATTTTTTTTTTTTTTTTTGATCCCTGGGTCAGGAAGATCCCCTGGAAGAGGGCATGGCCACCCACTCCAGTATTCTTTTTTTTTTTTTTTTTTTAAATTTTCTTTACTTTATTGTGTTGGTTTTGCCCTACAATGACATGAAACCGCCGTGGGTGTACATATGCTCCCCCTCCAGAACCTCCCTCCCTCCCCCCTCCCGCCTCCCTCCTCCTGGGAAATCTCGATGCACCAGCCGCGAGCATCAACCCTGGGCTGGCGATTGATTTCACATATGATAATTAACATGTTTCAGTGCCATTCTCCCATATCATCCCACCCTTGCCCTCTTCCACAGAGTCCACGAGTCTGTTCTATACATCTGCGTTCCTTTTGCTGTCTCACATGTTGGGTTCTCGTTACCATCTTTCTAAATTCCATATATATGCATTAGTATACTGTATTGTTGTTTTTCCTTCTGGCTTACTTCACTCTGGATAATAGGCTCCAGTTCCATCCACCTGAGTAGAACTGATTCAAATGAATTTTTTTTTAATGCTGAGTAATATTCCATTGTGTATATGTACCACAGCTTTCTTATCCATTCGTCAGTTGATGGGCATCTAGGTTGCTTCCATGTCCTGGCTATTGTAAACAATGCGGCGATGAACATTGGGGTACACGTGGCTCTTTCAATTCTGGTTTCCTCGGTGTGTATGCCCAGCAGTGGGATTGCTGGGTCATATGGCAGGTCTATTTGAAGTTTTTTTAAGGAATCTCCACACTGTTCTCCATAGTGGCTGTACTAGTTTGCATTCCCACCAGCAGTGGAAGAGGGTTCCCTTTTCTCTACATCCTCTCCAGCATTTATTGCTTGTAGATTTTTGGATTGCAGCTTTTCTGACTGGTGTAAAGTGGTACCTCATTGTGGTTTTGATTTGCATTTCTCTGATAATGAGTGATGTTGAGCATCTTTTCATGTGTTTGTTAGCCATTTTTATGTCTTCTTTGGAGAAATGTCTGTTGAGTTCTTTGGCCCACTTTTTGATTGGGTTGTTTATTCTTCTAGAATGGAGCTGCAGGAGTTGCTTGCATATTTTTGAGATTAATTGTTTGTCCGTTGCTTCATTGGCTATTATTTTCTCCCATTCTGAAGGCTGTCTTTTCACCTTGCTTAGAGTTTCCTTTGTTGTGCAGAAGCTTTTAATTTTAATTAGGTCCCATTTGTTTATTCGTACTTTTATTTCCAATATTCTGGGAGGTGGGTCACAGAGGATCCTGCTTTGGTTTATGTCGGAGAGTGTTTTGCCTAGGCGTTTTATAGTTTCTGGTCTTATGCTTAGATCTTTGATCCATTTTGAGTTTATCTTTGTGTATGGTGTTAGAAAGTGTTCTAGTTTCATTCTTTTACAAGTGGCTGTCCAGTTTTCCCAGCACCACTTGTTAAAGAGATTGTCTTTTCTCCATTTTACATTCTTGCCTCCTTTGTCAAAGATAAGGTGTCCATAGATGCGTGGATTTATCTCTGGGCTTTCTATTTTGTTCCATTGATCTATATTTCTGTCTTTGTGCCAGTACCATACTGTCTTGATGACTGTGGATTTGTAGTATAGCCTAAAGTCAGGTAGGTTGATTCCTCCAGTTCCATTCTTCTTTCTCAAGATTGCTTTGGCTATTCGAGGTTTTTTGTATTTCCATACAAATTGTGAAATTATTTGTTCTAATTCTCTGAAAAAGACCTCTGGTAGTTTGATAGGAATTGCATTGAATCTATAGATTGCTCTGGGTGGTATACTCATTTTCACTATATTGATTCTTCCAATCCAAGAACACGGAATATTTCTCCACCTATTTGTGTCCTCTTTGATTTCTTTCAACAGTGTTTTATAGTTTTCTATATATAAGTCTTTTGTTTCTTTAGGTAGATACACTCCTAAGTATTTTATTCTTTTTGTTTTGATGGTGAATGGAATTGTTTCCTTAATTTCTCTTTCTGTTTTCTCATTGCTAGTGTATAGGAATGCCAGAGATTTCTGTGTGTTGATTTTGTATCCTGAAACTTTACTATACTCACTGATTAGCTCTAGTAATTTTCTGGTAGATTCTTTAGGGTTTTCTATGTAGAAGATCATGTCATCTGCAAACAGAGAGAGTTTTACTTCTTCTTTTCCAATCTGGATCCCTTTGATTTCTTTATCTGCTCTGATTGCTATGGCTAAGACTTCCAAAACTATGTTGAATAGTAGTGGTGAGAGTGGGCACCCTTGTCTTGTTCCTGACTTCAGGGGGAATGCTTTCAGTGTTTGACCATTGAGGATAACATTTGCTGTGGGTTTGTCATATATAGCTTTTATTATGTTGAGGTATGTTCCCTCTATTCCTGCTTTTTGGAGGGTTTTTATCATAAACGGATGTTGAATTTTGTCAAAGGCTTTCTCTGCATCTATTGAGATAATCATGTGGTTTTTATTTTTCAATTTGTTAATGTAGTGTATTACATTGATTGATTTGTGAATATTGAAGAATCCTTGCATCCCTGGGATAAAGCCTACTTGATCATGATGTATGCTGTTTTTATAGGAAATTCAATTCTGGTTCTTGGCCCTGAGTGCCTTTCTCTCTCAGTATTGTCTGACTTTTTGAAGCTGTGGAATGTGCCAACAAATATGCCACAAGGAAATTGGATTCGGTGACAGAATCCCCAGGCCCTAGTCAATGACCTTGAACAGGCCTGCTTTGGGTATTCTGGTCCCGAGGAAGTGGATGATCTCCAAAAACCTGCAGCTAGGTCCTGCCACATGCTGCTGCAGCTGCTGGCAAAGCTGCTTGCTGAGTCGTTGTCTTTTTTCTTGGTCTGACCATTGGACTCTGAGCCCTGGAACCATCATCTCATACCTGTTCTGCTTGATTTAAGTTCTGCAGCTCCAAAAGCAATCTTACACTCTTGCCTCTGACAGTTTCTCTTAAGATAAAAACAGATGCTCAGGAGCAAAGTTGGTTTTTCTATTTCATATCATTATATTTTAAGACAAATTTCTTTGGGCATTAAGATACTGCTATCTACATCTGTTTGCATCATTTAATTTTCTGCCAAAAATTTGTATGCTTACATTATTTTAATAGGCAAAACTAAAGCTACGGCCTCCTCTCACACAAGGCGGGCTGGTGATGCTCATTTTCCACTGCCCCTTCTCCATCCCTCTGTCCCATGAATCCCATCTAGGAGTTCTCTCTTATACTCTGGAGGGAAAACTTCTATTTTTAAATTTCTTTCTTTCTTTTTTTAATAGAGGACTGGGGCATAAGGGAAACAAACTTGCCTAGGAGCTCTGATTTGATTTTCTTATTGACTTACTTTCTTACTTTGAAGATTCCCCAGAAACAACTTCAGAGATATGAGCACTAAAATTATGTTTAAATCTCTTTTATGAATTCCTGAAATTACTGAGGTGATAAGGGGCTAGAAGTAGTACTCCTACTGGGTGATTCATTGTCCTTATGCGATTCTTGCTAAATTAGTAAAGTTTAATCTCTTATGATGACATCTCCAGGAGACACAAAATGCCAACAAGCTTTAGAAGAATCCATAGTTTGTCTGTATCTATAGTGAAATGGAATTTATTCATTTAAAGCTCATCCATCCTTGCTAAGTATTTCTTTAAACATACAACCTTAAGTTGTTATTAGCTTTCTGCCATGTTCCTAGGGTTGGAGGACATGTGTCTCTTCCTAAGAGCTTCCCCTGAAGAACCTCAACTTCAATTGCTTCTCTATATCATGGCTCCACTGGATACAGACTCAAAGTATGCTAGGTTCTCAACCCTTGGATTTTATGAACCACTAGAGGAAGCTGGAACTAGGAAAGGGCTCCAAACTGGGGACCCTGACCCAGCTGAGGAAGCTGATTGCATCAAGGACAGAAGAAGGCCAAACTTGACAATCCATTTGGGACACCAAGCAAAGGAACCATTCAAATAGATGGTCAGTGGGATTGCCAGGAGAGGTTAGCTCTGTGGTTTTATCTTCTATCAAGTGCTAGAACTCTGAGGGCTAAAAACACTGGCCTTTCTGGTGACCACACCCTCCATGGTAGGAACTCAGTGGATCCTGAGAACATGCCTATTAGAGGGGATATAGGAAACAGGATGTAGCCTCTAGGGGCAAGGTATTGGAGTGGATCTGGAGTTTGATGGTGATAATATGGGAGTCCAAACTCTTCACAAGCTAGAAAACTCAGTTCAATGAAACATTCTGTAGAAGGGTTGTCTGGGAGCAGAAATGAAAAAGTGTTCCTTGAAATATTTGGTTCAAGTAATATTTTTACCATTTACAAAATTAATATCATAGCACAATCTGTGTACACAGTTCAGTTCATTTCAGCTCAGTCACTCAGTCATGTCTGACTCTTTGACACGACTTCCCTGTAAATCATCAACTCCAGGAGCTTGCTCAGATTCATCGAGTCAGTGATGCCATCCAACCATCTCATCCTAGTTGTCCCCTTCCCCTTCTGCCTTCAATCTTTCCCAGCATCAGGGTCTATTCCAGTGAGTCAGTTCTTTGTGTCAGGTGGCCAAAGGATTGGAGCTTCAGCTTCAGCATCAGTCCTTCCAATGAATGAATACTGATTTCCTTTGGGATTGACTGGTTTGATCTCCTTGCAGTCCAAGGGACTCTCAAGAGTCTTCTCCAATACCAAAGTTCAAAAACATCAATTCTTCACTGCTTAGCTTTCTTTACAGTCCAACTCTCACATCCATACATGACTACGGAAAAGCCATAGCTTTGATTAGATGGATCTTTGTTGGCCAAGTAATGTCTCTGCTTTTGAATATGTTGTCTTGGTTGGCCATAGATTTTCTTCCAAGAAGCAAGCATCTTTTAATTTCATGGCTGCAGTCACCATCTGCAGTGATTTTGGAGCCCAAGAAAATAAAGTCTGTCACTGTTTCCACTGTTTCCCCATCTATTTGCCATGAAGTGATGGGACTGGATGCCATGATCTTAGTTTTTTTGAATGTTGAGTTTTAAGTCAACTTTTTCACTCTCCTCTTTCACTTTCATCAAGACATTCTTTAGTTCCTCTTTGCTTTCTGCCATAAGTATGGTGTCATCTGCATATCTGAGGTTATTGACATTTCTCCCTGTAATCTTGATTCCAGCTTGTGCTTAATCCATCCTGGCATTTTGCATGATGTACTCTGCATATAAGTACAACTTGAAAAAAACTCATAGTATAGAAAATCACAAAGAGGAAAACATCTTTCATGATCCAATTAATCAGAAATAAATATTGCTCACAATTGATAAACACTTCAAATCTCTTTCTTTGTAACTTAAAGACTGGTGTTGTATATATGTCGGATTTTTTTAATAATACAAAGTCCGTATTATTAATTGTTAAACTATTATGTATTTATTGAAGTGAAAATTTTCAGGATCAAAGGGGAAACCCTTATTGTATAGAACATGTATATAAATCTATGCCCACAGAAGCAGTGTTATCTTTGTCCCTGACAGGGCTTTCCTGAGTCTGAGCTTCATCAAGGCAAGGTCAGAATGTATGGCACTCAGGGCGCATGTCATTGTGAAAATTCCCTGTACTGGAGAATGAAGATTCCTAGCAGTTCTGGTCTTGGCTTGGCCACCTAGGGTCATCTGTATATGACCTTAGGTGAATAACCACCTTTGTGGCATTTGTTCTCTCATCTGCAAAATGATGTTGAATTTTATAATCTCCAGGCTCCGTTTAAAATTTTACATTTTCTTGTCCTCAATGGCAGTGAAAATACTGAATGAATCACTCAGATTTGAAAGCCAAATATTAACATCAAACACTTGGTAAACTTGGACAATCTTTCAGAAGATTTTTGCTGCACAGATCAAGAAGAAAGACGGCGTTTGGATGCTGGAAAACTCCTCCTCCTCCACCTTATTTATTTATTTTGAGTCAAGGAATATGGAATATGGCTTTATTTGGAAGACTGGTTGATGGAGAATATGGCAGATTAATGTCTCAAATAACTATCTTCCCCCTGTCCACTTTAGATCTGAGACACCCAGAAGCTGTCACATTTGCAAGAGTGAATGACCACTCCCCTTCTTTTGTGCTGTCCACTATGCTGTACAGTGCATTCTCATTTCATGAAATTGATCTCTTAGTTCTCTTTTTCACCCCCTCTTATGTGGCTTCCTCATATAAGCAGATAGGAAAAAGACAAAAATGAATGATAAAGAACAAATGCAAAATCATAAGTATGATTTTCAAATTTCATATGAAAACATGGAATTTCATGAATGAATCCAGAGAGCAACAAAGGGAATGGGCTGCTGGTGGCCAGGCTGAAATGAACCACAAAAAGCCATTGAGACAGACTTATATGCTGGCCCTTCTCAGGGCTGCCCCTTTTGCTCTGACTCAAACACTAGGACTATTTCTTAGCCTTCTATGCTGCAACGAGGCACACAGTGCAATCTGGTAGTTGAATCAATTCTTCCTGGTTGGCTGGGCCAATAAATGAATGATTAGTTCTTTCCTCTTGGCGTAGCTGAGTTGCTATTAAAAAATGCTCTTAAGCACTTAGAATAAAGCAGTATGTACAAGAAACCAGTGGGAACTTGGAGGAGGAGGAAGCAGGCATTCACAGGGCTAATTTATTTCGAATCACACCCAGGAAATCCAGTTTATCTAAACAAATCCTGGGCCAGGAGTTAGGGCAGAGGGAGAGAAACCCTGAGCAGCCACAAAATATTAAGCATTGCAGAGCTGGATAAAGCAGGATTGGGAGACTCAATGACTGTTTAAATTATTATAGAATGTAAACTCATTGGATGACATCTAATCCGGCCATATTTCCCTCAGTTATTTCACCCCAGCAGGGTTTACTTTCCCATCAGTACTGGATCACAGAGCTGTCAGCTGGCGTTTTTGAAGGGTGATTTGTTGCTCTAATGATGATACTGAAATCTGTTTATGATTGTTTATCTAAGGGTCATCTTTCTTCTGAGGCAGTTTTCTACTCCTGGGATTCTATTTGGGCAGCTCTTTTAAATTCCCTAAACAGAACAACTGTCAGGGTTTTATAAAGAGTAAATATTCTGTCCATGTTAATTTTATGACCTATGACTATATTCTAGTTATTGAGCCAACTATGGTAATAATGATGCTTTATTTATTGAAGATGTTTTAAAGTTTACCAAATACATTCAAATGTATTATTTCACATGGCAATTATATATACTGGGCAGTTTACAATGTGCCAGATACTATTCTAAGCAACAATTCCAAGGTGTGGGGACTACTTTCTTCTCCATTTTACAGGTGAGGAGATAGAGGCACAGAAAGTTAAGCAACTTGCCTAAAGGCACACAGCTGGTAATCATATGAAGGCAGGGGCACGAGAACAGCACAGTGCAGGGCAGTGCTTATCAGAGCTCTTAGCGGAAGTTCCCTGGTGGTTCAGATGATAGAGAATCATCCTGCAATGTAGAAGATCGGGGTTGGGTCCCTGGGTTGAGAAAGTCTCTCTGGAGAAGGGAATGGCTATTCATTCTAGTATTCATGCCTGGAGAATTCCACGGGCAGAGGAGCCTAGAGAACTGTAGTCCATAGATAGGGTCGCAAGGAGTCCTACAAGACTGAGTAGCTCTTTCACTTTCACTTCTGTTAGAGTAAGGGGAATGAATATGTACTTCCAGAAGAGTTTGAACTTAAATCAACTATGACTCAGAAGGCTCAATACTTTATTTAAATTGTGTTTTTCTTATAATTTTGTGCACAATTTGTACTCTTTAACTGAATTCGTTTTAGTCCAAATCTACATCAAATTTCTAAAGGAAGCTGATGTTCCAGGATGCACTTTGTTTATCTTGAGGCTTCTTGTTGCTCTGACATACTGCTCACTGGGCACCACTGGGAGCATATGTCTTCCAGTTTGAGAATTCCAGATATCACTGAGAGATCACTGGGCTGTGAGTCAGGAGAGAACTAGGGCCTCGCTTCAGTGTTGCTAGTGGGTACCTTTGGGGCCGTGAACAAGCCACATGCACTTCAGAGCTCAGAGTTTCTTGTATGAGAAGTGAGGATTGGATCAGAGCAGTTGTTCTTACACTAGCCTCCTGAAACTCCTCAGCTTCTAGACAGATGGAGAAAGGAGCAAAGGTAAAGGCCCCTTATCACCTCTGTTACATACTTACATTTTGAGCCTTCTGGTAAGATTTATGTAGGCCAGTTGAATCTCACTCATTTCAAATATGTAAACAAGAACGTTTGGGAAAAACTAGCAAATGAACAAGATGATTTCTAAGGCCAGTCTAGCCTAAGAGTCTAAAGAGAGTGGTCAGAGTCTACTCTCCTTAGATTTCTTTTTTAAAAATTAAAAAAAAATTTTATTTGAGTATAATTGTTTTACAATTTTGTGTTAGTTTCTGCTGTACAACAAAGTGAATCAGCTATGTGTATACGTGTATCCTCTCCTTCAGCGTCCCTCTTATCCCACCCCTATCCCATCCCTCTAGGTCATCACAGAGTACTGAGCTGAGCTTCCTGTGCTGTATAACAGCTTCCCACTTGGCCTGATCTAAGTTCACTTGGGAAATATCTTCACTGTGTAAATGGTGATTAGTTATTTTGTCTTGTCATGTTTTAGGCAACGTCCCCTGGGCTTTCCTTTTCATGGCCAAATCTAGACGATTTGTGTTTCTTTTGGAAGTGGGAATGAGATTCGGTTGGAGCATTAGAGGTTACTGTCATTTTGGTTCTTATGCTTGTGCCTTTTAAGAACATCACATAGCTCTGTGCGTGTTAGTCGCTCAGTTGTCTTTGACTCTTTGCGACTGCATGGGCTGTAGCCCTCCAGGCTCCTTCATCAATGGGGTTTTCCAGGTAAGAATACTGCAGTGGGTTGCCATTTCCTTCTCCAGGGGATCTCCAGGGGTCAAACTGGGGTCTCATGCATTACAGGCAGACTCTTTACCATATGAGCTACCAGGGAAGCCCGGGACTAAATACCATTCTTAAGAGACTAAGATAACAGATTGGATTAAAAACCAAAAATAAATATATCATGCCTACAGGAAATAGACCTTAAATACAAAGTTACAGACATTTTGAAAATAAAATAATGGAGAAAGATATGATGTAGAATCATCTAAAGTAAACCAAAATAGCTATGCTAATAGCAATGGACAAAGGAAATATAAAGCCCAGAAGTGTTACTGTAGCAAAAGAGAGATAGTTGATGATGATAAAATGTCAATCCATCAGGGAAACAGAACAATTCTAAAGTTGTATACAATCTACATAGCCTCAAAATATTTAAAAAAAATAACTAAATTTAAGAGAAAAGTAAACAAATCCACAAATCTGGAATACTCAAAATTCTCAGGAAATAACTCTTGGGAATATCAAAGATCAGCTATACTTTATTTGTATTTAATACTTTTATTATGCACAAAGTGTTCTTTCTGTTTTGAATAATTCCTTTTAAGTAATAAAGAAGAAGGTATGAAGTAAGGTTTCTGCTGTAAAACAAAGTGGATTAACTAAATGTATAGATATATCCTCTCCTTCTTATATTTTGATATGAATATACACATTATCTTCTCAGAGAACTCTATCTATATGCAGTGAACGAGCTTCTTTATTTCTTTGTTCTTGTTTTATTCCCACCAGACCTCAGGTGCAGAGAATTGACTAATTTATATTCCTTAATTCAAGGCATATTGTCATCATCCATACAAGGCCTCTTCACTGTTTAAATTTATTTCATTTCCCCCCTTCTGTTTCCATTTCTACTCCCACTCAGTATCAAAATTCCACCTTCTTGTCTGTTCTCCCCAAGTGTCCTGGGAGCTACAATTTTCAGTATCTCTTGACAGTAAGGTTCCACTTTATATTTTGCCAATGAGAAGCACTTATTAAAAATTTGGAAGGCAAAATAGATGCAGGTGTCATTAATTTCCCTCCATCCCTGGCATGCAGATATTGGAATTTAGACAGATGAGATTTTACAGCATTTTACTGCATCAGCTGTGAACTTCAACAGTGATTTCCTGCAGGCTAACAGAAACTTCCTACTTCTCTGCGAGGTAGAGCATCCTTCTTTGACTTTTTCTCCTCCATCAACTCTATCAATTTTTAATACAGCATTTTCTCTATTAAATCCTTTCTTGGTTGAAATACGTAGTATGCTAGTGTTTTCCTGACCAAATATTAACTGATAAAATATTTGGTATAAGTAGTGGCTGCAGGAAATATATAATTATATATGGAAAGCTGGGATTTGTTATATGATCTACTTAATATTTGAAAGCAGTGATGGCATGATTGGAAGTGACGTGGGTATTAATAATCTACGGTATAACCAAAAACATTATTTAAATGATCACCTGTTGTTGCCAACATCAAGTTTTCTGTTGAAGAAAAGACTTTGGGTGACCATGTGACTACCAAGTGGGACTATGAGTTGGGACAATGCCTTATGACTGTAATAGAGAGTTCAAATATCTGAGTAAAGCCCAGTTAGGGAACCAGGGAACTTAGATGACTGAGTTAAAATAACCTATTAGATATTGTGGCTACAGGGCTAATGTATAAAAGTCAGATCCACACTTTGATCCTGCATCTTATAGAATTACATTGTCGGTTTATTTCATAGCCTTGCTATGTCCTCCTATGTGACAATTATGACATCGCTTTGCAAAGAGAGGGACCATAAAGAGTGGGTTGGGAATATGTGGTAAAGGTTGGATGGATCTGGTGACCTTAAAGCCCCACATCTAACTGACGCTCTCTTCCCAGCAGGTCTTCCCTTCCTGTCTGAGGAGGCTAGTTTTCTCTTGTCGGAAAAGCCTGCAATAATCTTATCTGGAGCAGTTCTCTTGTAAGTAGATCCTAGTTTTCCTTGAGACTTGTTTCTATCAATCTTCATTACCTGCCTACCTGTCAGGTATACCCAGTATACCCCGGGGGGACAAGGACAAATCTGATTGGGCAGAGATAGCTTATGCTCCCTGATTCCCAGTTTCAAGAGAGATAGAAACAATCACGGGATGTGTCACGATCACGGGATGGCTGTACTAGTGAAAGATTATGGCTTTAGTGTGTGCCAATTTCAACAACTAGGAATGGCTCTACAGTCCTCTCTGCTGGTTGACTCTGTGATAATTTGTTTGTTTTTTTCGGTTTTCCCACTAAGTTTTATTTGGGCAGACCCGCGGACAGAGGACCTGCAAAATTTACTCAATGATTCCTTTAACTTCTGTATACCTGTCCTTTTGTGATGGGACTTTGCCATTTCTCCCATCAAAAGGACTTCACTATTTCTTCACTCCTTGAATCTGGACTTGGCAATGTAACTTGCTTTGGCCAATGAGACATTAGCAAGCATGATCTAAGCAGAGGTTCAAAAAGTGCCTTGCTGCTTGGAAACATTCTGCCTTTAACAAGCTTAGGCTAGATGCTGGGGGATGAATGAACACTTGAAGACTTGAAGAAAAGTCTCAACAGTCTCAGACAAATCTTTGGATATGTGAATGAGGTTACCCTAGGTCGTTCAGCCTTAAATTCAAAGAACTGCCCGACAAGCCCAGGGAATCACAGAAATAATACTGTGGTTTGGATCCACTGTTTTTGAGAGAGTAATTGTGTAGCAGAAGTTAACTAGTACTGTTTGAAGCCTGAATTTAACTCTGTCCCACAATAAATAAATTGAGATGCTAGGACTCACTTATCCACCCCCTCATCAGGTCCTTGGAAAAGGTCCAAATGATACTTGTCTCAGTTAGGCATGAAAAAAAAATTGTGAGAGGAACACTGACATTCCTTAAAAACTCTGTAGTGACTTTCCTGTGAAAGCTGAGGATGAAGGCTGGTGATGCTACTTGAAACGATCTTTTGCTAGGATAGCAGTGATTGAAAACATCACTGACAACCAGAGACCACATGAGCAGATTACCAACATGAGAATCAAGACTGAACTGGTAATCATGATTGACCTTCAAAAATCTTTGATATTTAATTGATTATGATTCTCCAAGAATCAGTAGGTGGAAAGCTATGAAAGTCTTCCTTGATATACATAAACAGAAGTATTCTAGGTCTTGATTTGAGTCCTCACAATGAGGATTTATGGTCCTTTAGTCAATTCTTATTCTTGAACAAGTTCATGGACCTAGAATCCCTTGAATGAAATTAGGGCAGGTCCTCTGGAAAAAGAATCTCATGGCTCTGACACAAAGTATGTATTGCAAATATTTTTCTTAGTGTTCTCCAAAGAGTCACTTAACCATATACTAGGTGACTATGTACTGGGGAGGGGGCTTCCCAGGTGGCTTAGTGGTAAAGAATCTACCTGGTGATGCAGGAGATGCAGCAGACATGGGTTCAATCCCTGGGTTGGGAAGATGCCCTGGGGAAGGAAATGGAAACCCACTCCAGTATTCATGCCTGGGAAATCCCACGGACAGAGGAGCCAAGCGGGCTACAGTCCATAGGGTCTTAAAAAGTTGGACATGACTGAGCAACTGAGCACATACACACATACTGGGAAATGAGAAATACCTTGACTTTTGGAAATTGCTGAGCATCTGACTCTGAGCTGACCCTAATCACTGGCTGCCTCAAAACCTGCTATGGTTGTATAATAAATGGAATTTTGGCCTAAGTCTATTTCACAATAGCCCCAGTGGCTACTTCTCTAGTTTTGGAATATATATTTAATAATTAAAATAGGCATACTTGGTAGCCAACCCCATGTTGGCTATTTGACTCATGGAATAACAGTGGTAAAATTTTCACTTCAATAATCAACATAATTTAGGTTATGCTGGAGGAGGAAAAGGAGAAAAGTATATTACATTTACTCATATTTTTACTCTTCTTTCTTCCTGATGTTCCCAAGTTCCTTATTTTATCTTTTTTTTTTCCTGTTTAGAGAATTTCCTTTAGATACACTTTTAGTATAGGCCAACTGGTGAAAAATTAGTTTTCCTTCATCTGAGGTTGTCTTGATGTTCCCTTCCTTCCTGAAGGATATTTTTACTGGTTGTAAGATTTTGAGTACTCTTTTCTTTCAACTCTCGGAAAATATTATGCTATTTATTTGTGACTTCTATCATTTCTGTTATGAAATTCATTGTCATTCAAATTGTTTTTTTCCCCCAAAGAAAGGTATCATTTTGCTGTGGCTGTTTTCAAAATTTTTTCTTTGCCTTTAGTTTTCAGAAATTTAATTGTTACGTGTTTTGGCATGGCTTGCTTTGACTTATTCTTTTTGGTGATCATTCAGCTTCTTGACAGTCTAGTTTATACTTCTTGCCAAATTTGCACACTTCTTAGCCATTATTTTTTGAATACTTTTTCCTCCTTGCCCTTTTCCCCTTCTTTTTGTGACCGTAGTGACATGCACGTTAAACCTTTTTGTTATAGTCTCATAGGTCTCTGAGGCTCTATTAATTTTACATTTGCCCCTGTTCAGATTGGGTAATTTATTTTGTTCCAGTTCATTGATTCTTTCCTTTGTCCTCTTCATCCCACTGTTGAGCTCATTTAATGAGTTTTTTATTTCCATTATAGCATTTTTCCATTTTAAACTTTCCATTTGGGTCTTCCTTACATCTTCTGTTCCTTTGTTGAAGCTTTCTATTTTTTCCATTTGTTTCAAGCATGCTTGCAAATACTCATTGAGGCATTTTTACAGTAGCTGTTTTGAAATATTTATCAGATAATTAGTCTCAGATTAACTTTGTTCATTTAGCTTGAGATCTTCCTGTTTTCTGCTAGAATGAGTGACTTGCAACTGAAACCTGGACATTTTAGTTATCATGAGACTATGGACATTATGTAAAGCTTCTGTTTGAACTGGTTTCTCCTAGCAGTTTTAGCAGGAAAAGAGGGCACCACCTTGTTACTGCCAGGTGGAGGTAAAAATCTGGATTCTCTTCCCAGTCTCCATTGATATCCAAAGGCAGAGGTTCCTTGTTACTGCTGGATGAGGATGGTGGTACCAGGTCCCCTCGTGGCCGCTATAGATGCCGTAGAATATAGCAGGCTAGGGATGAGTCCTGGCTTCCTATGTGCTATTCTCTGACCCCATCCTGGTGGACACTTCACTGTAGCTTTGTGTCTGTGAACAATAGTCTTTCCACACAGCCTTTGCTGGCCTGGGGAGTGGTAAGGCTGCTTCAGATTATTATGTGGTGTTTAACTGGAGAAGAATAGTTATTATTATTATTTTTTTATAGTGGAATATTACTCAGCCATAAAAGGAATGAAGCTGGTTCCTTTGTAGAGACTGTGGATGAACCTAGAAACTGTCATATGGACAGAAGTAAGTCAGAAAGAGAACAACAGATATTGTATATTAATGCATATACGTGGAATCTAGAAAAATGGTACAGCTGAACCTATTTGCAGGGCAGGAATAGAGATACAGATGTAGAGAACTGATGTGTGGACATAGCGGGGGTAAGAGGAGTGGGATGAAGTGGGAGATTGGAATTGACATATATACAGATCGCTAGTGGGAATGTGCTGTATGCACAGGGAGCCCAGCTCAGTGTCCTCTGGTGACCTGGAAGGGTGGGATGGTGTTGGGGTGGGATGGAGATCCAAAAAGGAGGGGTTGTAGGTCTACATATGGCTGATTCATGTTGTCAAACAGCAGAAGCCAACACAACATTGTAAAGCAACTACACCCCAACTAAGAAAAAGAGAATACTTATTGTCTAAAAGTTTTCTGCCTTATGAGGCTGCTACTTCCTTGGTTCTTTAGCTAGAGAGCAGGTTTTCACTTGAGACATTTTTGGTCTGTAACCTGACTTCTTCAACTCTAAACTGGCGTATAAGAAGCAAGGCGAACACCCAGGAACATGCCTTTATGCTGTTATGCAGTTACAAAGGTGTTTAGACAGTCTTCCTTCTCTTCTTCATCTTTTAGAATCTTTTTACATATTTTTAACTCTACAATATCCTGGATCTTCAGTTGTAACTTAGGGGGAAAACAGAGATAAGTGCTTCTACTCCATCTTTTCCAAAAGTCTCTCTCTATTTTGTTTAGTAAACACAGCAGAAATTGTTGTAAGTGAGTGGGGTCTTTCAGGCATCATGTGGTCTGCAAGGATATTGACTATTTCCCCATCTGGATATCACACCTGTTCACTATATTAATGGCATCCTGGTGAGTGAATGTGGATGCTTAGTGCATTCATACAAAAGAGAGTGAGAGATAAATCCGTGAATATTCTGAAGCCTGAAACTTGAAGATTCTGAGCCCAGAGATACAGAGCAGGTCAAGAAATCACCTTCATAATAAAAAAAAGAAAACTCTTCATACCTTGTACCCCTAAAACTAAGAAAAAGGCAGAATATATGGTGGGTCTCTCTTAAGTTTATTTTTATTTATTTATTTTGATAAGTAAGGAGTACATTTATTTAGGGAGAAAAAACACTCTACAGACAGAGTGTGGGCCATCTCAGAAGGTGAGAGGACCCTAAATATGGTGTGGTTAGTTTTCATGGGCTGGATAATTTCATTGGCTAATGAATGGGAGGATTATTCCAACTGTTTTGGGGAAAAGGTGAAGATTTACAGGCATTGGGTTGCTGTCCACTTTTTTATTTTATTTGGTCAGCCTCAGGACTGTCATGGTGCTGGTAAGTATGTCACTTAGCTTATTGAGCTGTTACGATGAGCATATACTGAGGTTCAAGGTCCAAAGGAAGTGAACTTATCTACTGTCTTGGACCCATTCAGTTCTAATCAGTTTATTTCATGTCCTATGGCTATGTTATTCTTTTTTTTTTATTATTGTTTTTGCCATACATTGTCATGATATCACCATGGGTTTACATATGCTTCCCCTCCGGGTCCCCCCTCCCTCCTCCCTCCCCCCCGGGAAATCTCGCTGCACCAGTCCCGAGCATCAATCCTGGGCTGGCGATTGATTAGACACATGACAATTAACATGCTTCAATGCCCTTCTCCCATATCATCCCACCCTTACCCTCATCCACAAAGTCCACAAGTCTATTCTATACATCTGCGTTCCTTTTGTTGTCTCCCATGTTGGGTTCTCATTACTGTCTTTCTAAATTCCATATATATGTGTTAATATACTGTATTGTTGTTTTTGCTTCTGGCTTACTTCACTCTGGATATGTTATTCTTTTAAAGGCTGTGTCCTGCCTCTTGGAAGTTGAGAGATAAAACACACCCCATTTGAATGCATGCTTGTGACCCATTTACTGAGTGACCTATAATGCTGTAAATATTAGGGAGTTATACTATATGAGAAGTCTCTACAGCTAATCCAGGCTTCAGTACAAATTCCTCTTCTAACTCAAGTTTTATGATTTAGAAGACTCAGTGGTAGTTGAGGTCCAGTGGGTAGTGACGCTGTATGGAGTCTCTGGCAAGCCACAGTAAGAGAAGCCACAATAAGAGAACTTAAATACAGATCCCTAGGATTTTGGGAGTAGTGCCACATACCCTTAAACAAATGTTTTTTTTTCTCTTTTGAGAAACAAGTCTTGTCTTGATGGTGGGTCATGGATAAAGATTCCTCTTCTGATCATGACATTACCAGTGGGCAAGTAACTTGAGCCACTCAGCATGAACTCGGTGTTATCTGACACCCTAAATAAGAAGTTGGGCATATGCTGCAGGACTCTATAATATACTTGAAGTAGATGAAAAAGTTCAAAAAGTAGCTAAGGCAACAAGTATATTGCATGAGCAGCTGACTCAGACTGCCATCATAGCTACTCCTGCTGCGTTTTTACTTCTCTGTGGATCCATTTATATGAACTCATGAGAAATTCTTCAAGATCAGTTGATTGAGAAAGCAAAATTAAGCTTTATTTAAATATAGGCTATCACCATCTGGGAATGGATTATTGTAGTGTTATAGTCATACTCACCTTTTTCTCTCTCTCACGCACTGGGGAATTCTTCTCTTCGAGTCTTTGGGTCGACATGCCCTCATGCCTTGAGGATGGATTTTCCTGTTATTATCTAAATAAAATAGAGCTGTGACACTGAGCTGTAACTTGGTTCTGAAAGACTAGTCAAGACATGAAAGACAAATCTTCCCAGTGTTATAACAAATCTTCCCATGTTACAGCCTCAAATGATAAATCTTGTGGCTTACTTTGCATGGATGAAAGGCTGTCTATAGGTGTGAATATGTGCCCTTCATGGGCAGACAATTAGTCTTTTGGCCAGATCTTGGAGGAATTGATGACACAGAAATATGGAGAAAGGGTATGCCTGAGAGTGGATTGTCAAAATTCTCCAGATAGAATGAGAAGCTATTTGTGCCTCTTATACATGCTAACTAAAGGGTACCTACTGTACAGAAGACTCAAGAGGACAAGGTGACCCTTTCTGTGGATGCCATTCAGCATCTTTTCCCAAATGCTCCAGTTTTTGCTCAGTGGACTCATGGATAAAGTTGCCAGCATTAGAGGTTTTGCATTAGCTCAGCAATATATGCTTCCCCTCACCAAGGCTTAGACCATTGCTGGATACCCAGCTGCTTCAGGCAGAAACCTGACATGATACCATTCCTCACTGGCAGGTTTATATTGGACCACTTATATCAAAAGTGGTAGCGTTTTGTCCTTAAAAGAATAGTCATTTATCCCAGATATGAATTTGTTTTTCCTGCCTGTAACACTCTTGCTTCACCATCTGTGAACTCAGCAAACACCTTATTCACCATATGGCATCCTATCCTATATGGTTTCTGACCAAGTGACTAATTGTACAACAAAAAAATGTGATAGTACTTTTCACACCCATAAGACTCACTTGTCTTTTTTTGTATTTCATCCCATAGAAGAGTCTGGTTTTACAGAATGGTAGTGAAAACTAGTTATTGTGCCCAGCAGGAAGTGCAAAGCTTGGATGGGTAGAGAACTGTCAAATACATCATATACTTTAAACAAGTGACCAATTTGTGATGCATATTCTCCCATAGCCAGATTACACTTGACTGGGGACTGAGAGTAGGAAAAAGGAGTGAAGTCTTGCACTATTACTTCTGTTAATGACTGTGCTGGGTCTTGGTTGCAGTGCATGGACTTTCTCTAGCTGTGGTACATGGGCTTCGTTGCCCTGCAACATGTGGGATATTAGTTCTTTGACCAGGGATCAAACCCAAGTCCCCTTCATTGCAAGGCAGATTCTTTACCACTGGACTACCATGGAAATCTCTGCACTGTTATTATTTTTATTAAACTTTTTATTTTGTATTGGGTATCACCAATTAACAATGTTGTGATAGTTACAGGTGAACAGCGAAGGGACTCAGCCTTACACATACATGTATCCATTCTCCTCAAACTCCTCTCCCTTTCAGGCTCCTGCAGGTTATTATTATTTTTAATACTCATTATTCCTCATGGAAGTCTTGCAAAAATGTGCTTTTACATGCCTGAATCTTTAGTCTCTGTTGGTTTAGTGATCTTAGTTCCCAAATGAGAAAAATTTTCTTTAGGGGACATTACAATGAAACAGAGGTTTCACATTTTGTTCTCCTCATGTCACTGAATCAAGAGACACAGAGGGGGTTCCAGTATTGTCAAAAGTAATCAACCCTCAAATAAGGTTGTTACGTCATATCAGGATCAGAAAACATATATGTGGAATCCAGGGAGTTAGGTGTGCCTGTTAGTATTGTACTTTCATGCCAGTAAATATCTGATGAAAGATTATAACTGATTTGTGTTGTTGTATGGCAGAAACCAACACAACATTGGAAAATAAATTTCTTCCAATTAAAAAATAAATTTAAAAAAAGATTATAGCAGCCCAACACAGGCAGGGCCACTAGTAATAGTTCAGACCATTTAGGAATAAAGTTTTGGGTCAGTGTGCTAGATCAAGAGGAGTTTCCATGTTCTTTAGTGGCTCAGCAGTAAAGAAACTGCCTGAAATGCAGGAGCTGCAGGAGACCTGGGTTCGATCAGGAAGATCCCCTGGAGGAGGGCATGGCAACCCACTCCAGTATTCTTGCCTGGAGAATTCCAAGGACAGAGGAATCTGGTAGGCTACAGTCCATAGGGTGGCATAGAGTCGGACAAGGCTGAAATGACTTAGCACACATGCACTAGGCCTAGAACTATAGCCTAAAGTGGTAGCTGAAGGGAAAAGAGATTATGGAATGGGTGCTGCAGTAGGAGTTGAAACACTGTGATCTTGAATAGAAGTGAGGACTGTAGCAGCTATTCGTATTTTCTTGTCTTAGGCTTATATGCATATGCCTTTATTTATATATCTTAAACAATACGGAATTTCCATTTCCCATCTTCTTTCCCCCTACTGTTTTATATCAATATGCTGTGGTTGATTAAGTACATGTCTTTAGATTGATTACATGTTGTTGAAGAGGACCTGTGATCGAACTAGATGATGGTTATAGTGATGGTGTTACACTTGGGGACATTTTTGGGAAGAGAGTGAATGACTCCTTGTTTGTACAAGAGTTAGCTCTTGCATCACGTTAGGCAGAAAGTGTGCTTCTGATGCTATTGTTGTTTGAAAGTTAAATATAGAAGAGGTGGATGGGTCCTGAGCAGCCTGAAGAATGTCTGCTAGTCTTCAGCCCCATTCCAACTTCCTTTCAGGTGTTAACAGCATCACTAAGCTAAAAACTTACATGTTCCAGATTCCCTTAACAGAAGAGTGTTCCATTTATATTTCACTAGTGGGAGATGTCCTCACTAGAATTAGAAGGCCATTATTTCTCCTCTGTAGTGGCAGGCAGATATGTGAGCTTTGGCTGATGTGAGATCGTGCAGTGACTTTAGGGCTTGTCCCATAAATCGTGTGCCTTGCTGCTCATGCAACTGTAACAACTGGTGACATTTCCTTTAGTCCTTGTGGGTTACAGCATCAACATCCTGTTTTTTTCATGAAGGCTGATAGTGAACTTGGAAACTGGCAATGGTCTTCCCTACCCTTCACTCCTCTAGCTTTTCTAATAGTTTTCTTTTTAAAAAACTTAAAACTGCATACAACATATTAAAAAAACTTTTTATTAAAATTAAAAATTGTTTTTGGGACATGTAGGATCTTAGTTCCTTGATTAAGGATCAAACCTGAGCCTCCTGCATTGGAAGTGTGGTGTCTTAATCACTGGACCACCAGGGAAATCCTGAATAGTTTTGAAAGTACCTCAATCCCAGCATTAAGTCCTTTTCTGCTTGGAGATTTCTATTTTCTCAACTGAATTCTCACTGATAAATCTTTGAGATGGTAGAAAACCATTCTTTTATATTTCATATTTTTAATTTTTTATTGGAGTATAATGGTTTTATACCATTGTGTCAGTTTTTGCTGTACAACAAAGTGAATGAACTCAATTGTATGTGTGTATGTATATATATCCCTTCTCTCTTGAGCCTCTCTCCCACTCCCCAAGTCCCCATCCCTACCCTCTGGGTCATCACAGAGCACCAAGCTGAGTTCCCTGTGCTATACAGCAGATATATAGAGACATTTAGGTTGCTTCCATGTACTGGTTATTGTAAATAGTGCTGCAGTGAAATTGGAGTACATGTATCTTTTTGAATTATGGTTTGGGAGAAAACCATTCCAGTTCAGTATAGTTCAGTCACTCAGTTGTGTCCAACTCTTTGTGACCCCACGGACCGCAGCATGCCAGGCTTCACTGTCCATCACCATCTCCTGGAGCTTACTCAACTCATGTCCATTGAGTCAGTGATGCCATACAACCATCTTATCCTCTGTCATCCCATTCTCCTCCCACCTCCACTCTTTCCCAGCATCATGGTATTTTCTAATGAGTCATTTCTTTGTATCAGGTGGCCAAAATATTGGAGTTTCAGCTTCAACATCAGTCCTTCCAATGAATATTCAGGACTGATTTCCTTTAAGATGGATGGGTTGGATCTCCTTGCTGTCCAAGGGATTCTCAAGAGTCTTCTCCAACACCACAGTTTAAAAACATCAATCCCTCAGTGCTCAGCCTTCTTTATGGTCCAACTCTCACATCCATTCATGACTACTGGAAAAAGCATAACTTTGACTAAATGGACCTTTGTTGGCCAAGTAATGTCTTTGCTTTTTAATATGCTGTCTAGGTCGGTCATAGCTTTTCTTCCAAGGAACAAGCATCTTTTAATTTCATGGCTGCAGTCACCATCTGCAGTGATTTTGGAGCCCCCCAAAATAAAACCTGTCACTGTTTTCATTGTTTCCCCAGCTATTTGCCATGAAGTGATAGGACCTGATGCCATGATCTTAGTTTTTTGAATGTTGAGTTCTAAGCCAGCTTTTTCAATCTCCTCTTTCACTTTCATCAAGAGGCTCTTTAGTTTCTCTTCGCTTTCTGCCATAAGGCTGGTGTCATCTGCATATCTGAGGTTATTGATATTTCTCCCTGCAATCTTGAATCCAGTTTGTGTTTCATCCAGCCCAGATGTACTGATGTACATTTCATATGATGTACTCTACATATATGTTAAACAAGCAGGGTGACAACATACAGCCTTGACGTGCTCCTTTCCCAATTTGGAACCAGTCTGTTGTTCCATGTCTGGTTCTAACTGTTGCTTCTTGATTGGCATACAGATTTCTCAGGAGGCCAATAAGGTGGTCTGGTATTCCCATCTCTTTAAGAATTTTCCACAGTTTGTTGTGGAACCATTCCAATATGTGTGAACCATTCCAATACATTCTGCAATATATGTTCTTGTAAAGTGGTTTTGCGAATGCATTTGATATCTTTTTTTACATCAATGGAATTGTGTTTTTTTAGTTTATTATTGCATAGGATGCCACAGCATGCACTTCCTAGGCATAATATATTCATTCTCTTAGTGATCAAAACAGTTTGCCTCCAACTGCCTGCGACTCTGAACAATGTCACGGGAAGCATTATAATGTGTGCACGCTTACGAATCTGTGAGATAACTTCTCTGGGATTTATACCTAGGAGTGGACCCACTGGGTCAGAAAAAGAAACATTTTGTTTTGCTAAACTCTGGCAGATTCTTTCTAGGATGGCAGTGCCAGTTTATACTCTCACCAGCTGTTTTTGCTTTCTGGTGACTGTAAAAGTTACCACATTGTATCAGGTTGTTTCAGTCTGATTTCTGTGATTATTGGTAAGTTGGAGCATTTCTTCAGATGCTTGTTGGACATTTGTGTTACTCTTGTGAACTGGCTCTTTATGTCTGCTCATACAGGAGTTGATTTCTACAAAACCATCTACTAAATCATCTGTCATTCCTCATTGGTTTGTGTTGCTACCTTTATCACATGTCACATGTACACACATGTACATATCACATATCACACATATCACATGTCTACATATTTACATGCACACTAGTTTCTGTGTTCTCTGTCTGTCTCACTGATCTATTTTTCTGTTTCTGCTGCAGAAGTTTCTGTTTTGATTAATTAGAATTTACAATATATCTTAATATATTAATGCTACTTTAATTGGTACTTGCAGTTTAACCAATAAAGAAGATGTATTTCCAAATTTTGTTTCCTATCTGTACATTTTCTTATTTAAATATTCCATTCATATTGCTACATATTTTTATTTTTACAACTTACATTTTTTTTTATCATTTTAAATCAGATTTTATATTTTCCAAAAAGTAACCTTTGTCCATAGAATTAATGCAAGAATTCCCTTGCTCTTAACATCAAACTGACTGTTGGATAACTGTTATGAGAGATGAAAATAATGTGATTCAATGATAAGTGAGTGTGTGTGTATGTGTATCTATATAAATATGTGCTAAGAAAAGAGGTCATTAACAGGTTTAAAGCTGGAGAACCCACTAGTCTAGTCATTTTCAAATGAAGGCTCAGAAAAATTCAATCCTTTGTTGAAGTTCCCACAGCTCATCACTGGCAGAATCCAACCTGGACCCCAGGGTCCTGACTCCCAGCCAAAGGCCTCTTTGGCACACCTTCTGGCCTTCCTTTTAGGGGGTTAGTTGACAACTCGTGGAGGACTGGAGGAGGCTGAGGGAGCGTAGGGTGGGGGAGGAGGTGGTGTATGGAGGCCTGCTGGCAAGGCGCTTGAGCTCCAAATAGAAACATTGCCTCCTTCACAGATTTCAGCTGTAGCCCTTCATTCTTGGCTTCGCATTCTTTCTTTTTGTGTCTGTTTCGTGGCAGCTGGGTCCCCTACAGCTTCAGCTGCTATTAACGCAGTCCAGAGTCATGCAGTAAGTAATAGCAGACCAGGAGAGGAGCTCCAGGGGAGAGCAGTCAAGTCCTGGGGACGCCTTTCCCCCCATCCCCACCGCCCACTCCTGGACTCATACCTGCCCGGGGGCTACTGGGGGTGGTAGTAAGCACTCTCCAGATCCTTGGCGGCGGTGGGGAGGCCTGTCCATTCTGGGAGTGTCAATCCCACAGAATCTTCGAGAAAACAGGGAGATCCTGAAGGAAAGGCAGGTTTGTGGAAATGGTTATTCTGTGAGAGGCAGGCAGTGCGACTGGAAAAGGGAGAAGAGGAGTGGGGAGAATCAGTTCTTCCTAAGAGACTTGTAGATCAGCCCCTCTGTGGGTGGCTGGGAGCGTGTGGGGGTCCTGAGGGACCCAATCTGCAGTGTCTGAAAGGGTGGGGTTGATGGTCATGATGTTAACAGTGATGTCACCACCATCACCAGCATCTCCATCATTTACTGAGGATTGGTGTATTCCAGGTATCATGATGAATGTTTATGTGTGATATCTTATCCAATGCTTACATAATCTGGAAGTGAATGACCCAAAGTCACCCAAAAGGGACAGAGTGGGGACTCAAAGCCATCTCCAGCTGACTCTTACCACTCTTACTTCTGATTACTATCACATAAAGTTCATGTTTTTCCTTTTTCTTACTTGACCTCCACTTCCGAGGTACAAGACCTTGCTTTCCATCTCTGACACTCAGATCAAGCCCATCCTTCGTGTGACACCCGTGATGTGGTGATGTCTCCTCCCCTGGACTCCTGTATCAGTCATTGTCTGCTTCACTTGTTGGGTGCACCTAGTTTTGCCAAGCAGTAGCAACAGCAACAACAACAAAAGAAGACCTTTCTCTTTGTGTGTGATTATGTGATTCTCCTTCTCTCAACCTAGAAACTTCTTGAAGGTTTACTCATCTTTGTACCATCTTCTCCCACCCCCTGCACTGAACATATCACAGTGCTCTGCTCCATAGTAGTAGTTTATTTCTTTAAATGTTAAATAGAAAGGCAGTGTCAGGGAGAGCAGAGAGCAGGAAACCTAAAGGTCGTAGACCTGAATGTGACTCCCAATTCAGTCACCTGCTACTTTTTCAGCCACAGGACTGGAAAAGGTCAGTTTTCATTCAGTCTCTAAGAAAGGCAATGCCAAAGAATGCTCAAACTACTGCATAATTGCACTCATCTCACAAGCTAGCAAAGTCATGCTCAAAATTCTCCAAGCCAGGCTTCACAATACGAGAACAATGAAATTCCAGATATTCAAGCTGGTTTATGAAAAGGGAGAGGAACCAGAGATCAAATGGCCAACATCCACTGGATCATTGAAAAAGCAAGAGAGTTCCAGAAAAACATCTATTTCTGCTTTATTGACGACGCCAAAGCCATTGATTGTGTGGATCACAATAAACTGTGGAAAATTTGGAAAGAGATGGGAGTATCAGACCACCTAATCTGCTTCTTGAGAAATCTATATGCAGGTCAGGAAGCAACAGTTAGAACTGGACATGGAACAACAGACTGGTTCCAAAGAGGAAAAGGAGTATGTCAAGGCTGTATATTGTCACCCTGCTTATTTACTCTGCATATGCAGAGTACATCATGAGAAACACTTGGCTGGAAGAAACACAAGCTGGAATCAAAATTGTTGGGAGAAATATCAATAACCTCAGATATGCAGATGACATCATCCTTATAGCAGAAAGTGAAGAGAAACTAAAGAGCCTCTTGATGAAAGTGAAAGAGGAGAGTGAAAAAGTTGGCTTAAAGTTCAACATTCAGAAAACAAAGATCATGGTAGCCAGTCCCATCACTTCATGGCAAATAGATGGGGAAACAATGGAAACAGTGACAGACTTTATTTTTTGGGGCTCCAAAATCACTGCAGATGGTGACTGTAGCCATGAAATAAAATGACATTTACTTCTTGGAAGGAAGGTTATGACCAACTTAGACAGCATATTTAAAAGCAGAGACATTACTTTGCCAACAAAGATCTCTCTAGTCAAGGCTATGGTTTTTCCAGTAGTCATGTATGGATGTGAGAGTTGGACTATAAAGAAAGCTGAGCACCAAAGAACTGATGCTTTTGAACTGTGGTGCTGGAGAAAACTTTTGAGAGTCCCTTGGATGACAAGGAGATCCAACTCATCCATCCTAAAAGAAATCAGTCCTGAATGTTCATTGGAAGGACTGATGTTGAAGCTGAAACTCCAATACTTTGGCCACCTGATGTGAAGAACTGACTCATTTGAAAAGACCCTGATACTGGGAAAGATTGGGGGCAGGAGAAGGGGATGACAGAGGATAAGATGGTTGGATGGCATCACCGACTCAATGGACATGAGTTTGAGTAAACTCCGGGAGTTGGTGATGGACAGGGAGGCCTGGCATGCTGCAGTCCAGCCGTACCTGACCACTGGGGAAGACCATAGCCTTGACTGTAAAGACCTTTGTCAGCAGAGTGATGTCTCTGTTTTTCAGCATACTGTCCAGGTTTGTCATGGCTTTCCTGCCAAGAAGCAATAGTCTTTTGATTTCATGGCTGCAGTTACCATCTGCATTGATATTAGAGCCCAAGAAGAGAAAATCTGTCATTACTTCCACTTTCCCCCCTTCTATTTGCCATGAAGTAATGGGGCTGGATGCCATGATTTTTTTTTTTAATATTTCTGTTACTTAAGCTAAAATCATTTACCAAAAACTTCATCCTCAGTCTGGTTTAGCTCTTCTCACCACACACTTCACATGTCCTCTGGACACCTCTGTGGTGCCCTTCTTGGATTTTCTATACTTCAGCCTTATTGTCTGGCCATCTTTTTCCCTTGGTTGCTTTGTGTCCCTTCTAACACACGGACTTTGCACAGGATGTTCTTTGTGGCTGGTTCTGCTTTGCCTGGCTGTAATGACTTTCTTTAATTTGAAGTGCTTGGGTGTTGTCTCCTCCAGCAAGAATGAGATGTTTTATCTTGTGCTTCTCTCTGTTGTGCTATAATCACTTGTTTGCTCACTTGTCTCCCCACTGAATTAGAGCTATTTGTATCTTTGTGTCCTCAGCATGAAGCACAGTATCTGGTATCTAGGAAGCATTTTGTAATTTTTTGTGAATGAATAAAATAGTTCTTTTACATCAAGAAAAATAAATAGCCAGTGATAAAAGTGAATTAGAAAATAGTTGATATTCAAGAAAGATGTATTTCAAAGAGATTTTTATAGAAACCAATGAACATTTCTTCACTTTGTTTTGCCCATTGTCTTCAGAATGGGAAGATTTAAATCTTTGAGTGCTGCCAGTATAGTGTCATACTTACCCAAAGGTTGAGAAAAATATTCTGAGAGGTGAAAATGCTGAAATAAATATATTTGCACTTAGGTAATTATAAAACAACAACAAAAAATCAGCTGATGGTTTACTCAATAAATGAGTAAAACAAATAGATGAAACACAAAAATTTTCAAATGAGTCTACGGTGTCAATATTCCTTCATTAAAAAAACCAAATGTCAGTAGGGGGATAAATTAGGAATTTGGGATTAACAAACACACTACTATATATAAAATAGATAAGCAACAATGACCTTTTGTATGGCATGGGAAGCTATATTGAATATCTTGTAATAATATAAAAGATATCAAATTGCCAACATCTGTTGGATCATAGAAAAAGCAAGAGATTCCAGAAAAACATCTACTTCTGCTTCATTAACTACGCTAATGCCTTTGACTATGTGGATCACAACAAACTGGAAAATTCTTCAAGAGATGAGAATACCAGGTCACCTGACCTGTCTCCCGAGAAACTTGTATTCATGTCAAGAATAACCATTAGAACTGGGCATGGAACAACAGACTGGTTCCAAATTGAGAAAGGAGTACATCAAGGCTGTATATTGTCACCCTGCTTGTTTAACTTCTATGCAGAGTACATCATGAGAAACGCTGGGCTGGAAGAAGCACAAGCTGGAATCAAGATTGCAGGGAGAAATATCAATATCAATAACCTCAGATATGCAAATGACACTACCCTTATGGCAGAAAGCAAAGAGGAGCTAAAGAGCCTCTTGATGAAAGTGAAAGAGGAGACTGAAAAAGCTGGCTTAGAACTCAACATTCAAAAAATTAAGATCATGCCATCAGATCCCACCACTTTATGGCAAATAGATGGGGAAACAATGAAAACAGTGACAGGTTTTACTTTGGGGGGCTCCAAAATCACTGCAGATGGTGACTGCAGCCATGAAATTAAAAGATGCTCGTTTCTTGGAAGAAAAGCTATGACCAACCTAGACAACATATTAAAAAGCAGAGACATTGCTTTGCCAACAAAGGTCTGTCTACTCAAAGCTATGGTTTTTCCAGTAGTCATGGATGGATGTGAGAGTTGGACCATTAAAGAAGGCTGAGCACTGAGGGATTGATGCTTTTGAACTGTGATGTTGGAGAAGACTCTTGAGAGTCCCTTGGACTGCAAGGAGATCCAACAAGTCCATCTTAAAGGAAATCAGTCCTGAATATTCATTGGAAGGACTGATGCTGTAGCTGAAACTCCAATACTTTGGCCACCTGATGAGAAGAGCTGACTCATTGAAAAAAAGTCTCTGATGCTGGGAAAGACTGGCAGCAGCAGAAGAAGGGGATGACAGAAGATGAGATGGTTGGATGGCATCACTGACTCAATGAACATGAGTTTGAGTAGGCTCTGGGACATAGTGAAGCACAGGGAAGCCTGGCGTGCTGTAGTCCATGGTGTCCCAAAGAGTTGGACATGACTGAGTGACTGAACAGCAAAAAAAAAAAAAAAAAAAAAAAAAAAATCCCTTTGACTCTCTGGAAGTTTCAACCAGGTGAGCATGGCATGGCAGGGGAATTTGTAAACTGAGTGGAAAGGGAAAAAAGGCTTTTTGTAGCCAAGATGCCCATTTACCCAGGTAAAGATCAGAAACAGGAAGAAATGACTTCTCAAGATCTATTCCTGCTCTAGGATTCTCTAACTTCACAAAGAGTGTTGAGTAGCAAAACATCTTAAAATGTAAGAAATTCCAGCCCAATGAAAAAAAAAATCCCTTTTTTGATTTTACCAGAAGCTGAAACTCTTTTTCCCTAGTTATTCATGTTTTATGTATTTTTCAAAGATAAAATGGAACAAAAACAAGTGTCAGCATCTGTTCCCCACATTTCTCTCCCTCTGACGTCCTCGGGTTATTTTGTTCTTTAATTTTTTCGGATCATATACATCTGAGAATTAATGAATAAATGCTTCATTGACTGATGAACAGCTTTTGAGGGGCTGCCTGTGAATAAAGAGAGGGAGGTAGGAGGGAATATTAGGCTTCATTTGCGGACTTCATACTCCAGGTAGGGGAGTCCAGGGAGCCAGCAGGCAGGGAGCCCCGAGCTGCCTCCAAGCTGAAGGCATTGAGCTAAACTGTATCTTTTTTTGGGTATTAAATCATGAACATTTATTTTTCTGTGTCATTAAAAATTCTTTGACAATAATTTTAATTGCTACATTTTAGTCCATAAAAATTAATTTAAGAGTATCACTAAAATTGGATTAGTCATGTTGTTTCTACTATTTTTTTTAATTGAAGTACAGTTGCTTCACAAGACTGTGTTAGTTTCTGCTGTACAGCAAAGCGAATCAGCTATACATATACATATACCCCCTCTTTTTTGGATTTCCTTCCCATTTAGGTCACCCCAGTTTACTGAGTAGAGTTCCCTGTGCTATACAGTAGATTCTCATTAGTAATCAACTTTACACACAGTAGTATATATATCTTTTTGTCCTTTTATGCAGTGCATGAGGTTACCATGGCAAGTATACTGGAGTGGTTTGCCGTTCCCTCCTTCAGTGGATCATGTTCTGTCAGAAATCTCTACTATGACATATCAATCTTGGGTGGCCCTACATGGCAAGGCTCATAACTTCATGGAGTTATGCAAACCCCTTCACCATGACAAGGCAGTGATCTGTGAAGGGGATTGCATTCAATATGTCAGCAAATCTGGCCAAATCTGGACTGCAAGATCCAGCAGTGGCCATAGGATTGGAAAAGGTCAATCCTCATCCCAATTCCCAAGAAGGGTAGTACTAAAGAATGTGCTAGGCATTGGATTTAGAAAAGGCAGAGGAACCAGAGATCAAATTGTCAACATCTGTTGGACCATCGAGAAAGCAAGAGAGTTCCAGAAAAATATCTACTTTTGCTTTATTGACTATGCCAAACCCTTTGACTTTGTGGATCACAACAAACTGTGGAAAATTCTGAAAGATGGGAGTACCAGACCACCTGACCTGCCTCCTGAGAAATCTGTATGCAGGTCAAGAAACAACAGTTAGAACTGGACATGGAAAAACAGACTGGTTGCAAATTGAGAAAGGAGTATGTCAAGGCTATATATTGTCACCCTGCTTATTTAACTTCTATGCACAGTACGTCATGTGGAATGCTGGGCTGGGTAAAGCACAAACTGGAATCAAAATTTCTAGGAGAAATATCAATAACCTCAGATATGCAGATGACACAACCCTTAAGGCAGAAAGTGAAGAACTAAAAAGACTCTTGATGAAAGTGAAAGAGGAGAGTGAAAAAGTTGGCTTAAAACTCAACATTCAGAAAACTAAGATCATGGCATCCAGTTCCATCACTTCATGGCAAATAGATGGGGAAACAGTGGAAACAGTGACAGACTTTATTTTCTTAGGCTCCAAAATCACTGCAGATGGTGAATGCAGCCATAAAATTAAAAGATGCTTGTTCCTTGGAAGAAAAGCTATGACCAAACTAGAAAGTATATGAAAAAGCAGAGATCTTACTTTACCAGCAAAGGTCTGTCTGGTCAAAGCTACGGTTTTTCCAGTGGTCATGTATGGATGTGAGAGTTGTACTACAAAGAAAACTGAGTGCTGAAGAGTTGATACTTTTGTACTGTGGTGTTGGAGAAGACTCTTGAGGGTCCTTTGGACTGCAAGTGAGAGAGTCAATTCCTATACAGGTTAATAAGAAGTCCAGGGGTCCCCAAGGAGAGAGGGGTCTGGAATTCTCAAGGAGGAGGAAAGGAGAAACTTCTTTTCCTCTACATTCCTTAGGATTATATAACAATAATGTATCCTGCTTGAGGACAGTTTCTGGAAAAAACCTTTTGGCCAGTCCTGTTATCTTAAAATGCAAATTATGGTAGTGGGTCTAGTAAGGTCTTTTTTTAAAATTTTTATTTATTTATTTTTATTTTCTTTACATTATCTTGTTGGTTTTGCCATACATAGACATGAATCTGCCATGGGTATACATGTGTTCCCCTTCCAGAATCCCCCTCCCACCTCTCTCCCGATTCCCTCTCTCTAGGTCATCCCGGTGCACCAGCCCTGAGCATCAAACCTGGGCTGGCAATTGATTTCACATATGATGATTAACATGTTTCAATGCTGTTCTCCCATATCATCCCACCCTTGCCCTCTTCCATAGAGTCCACAAGACTGTTCTATACATCTGCGTTTCTTTTGCTGTCTTGCATACAGGGATTTTGTTACCATCTTTCTAAATTCCATATATATGCATTATTATACTGTGTTTTTGCTTTTCCTTCTGGCTTACATCACTCTGGATAATAGGCTCCAGTTCCGTCCACCTGAGTAGAACTGATTCAAATGAATTCTTTTTAATGGCTGAGTAATATTCCATTGTGTATATGTACCACAGCTTTCTTATCCATTCGTCTGTTGATGGGCATCTAGGTTGCTTCCATGTCCTGGATATTGTAAACAATGCAGCAATGAACATTGGGGTACACGTGGCTCTTTCAATTCTGGTTTCCTCGGTGTATATGCCCAGCAGTGGGATTGCTGGGTCAAATGGCAGTTCTATTTTCAGTTTTTTAAGGAATCTCCACACTGTTCTCCATAGTGGCTGTACTAGTTTGCATTCCCACCAACAGTGAAAGAGGGTTCCCTTTTCTCCACATCCTCTCCAGCATTTATTGCTTGTAGATTTTTGGATGGCAGCCATTCTGACTGGTGTAAAGTGGTACCTCATTGTGGTTTTGATTTGCATTTCTCTGATAATGAGTGATGTTGAGCATCTTTTCATGTGTTTGTTAGCCATTTTTATGTCTTCTTTGGAGAAATGTCTGTTGAGTTCTTTGGCCCAATTTTTGATTGGGTCATTTATTTTTCTGGAATGGAGCTGCAGGAGTTGCTTGCATATTTTTGAGATTAATTGTTTGTCCGTTTCTTCGTTTGCTATTATTTTCTCCCATTCTGAAGGCTGCCTTTTCTCCTTGCTTTTAGTTTCCTTTGTTGTGTGGAAGCTTTTCATTTTAATTAGGTCTCATTTGTTTATTTGTGCTTTTATTTCCAATATTCTGGGAGGTGGGTTATAGAGGATCCTGCTTTGGTTTATGTCGGAGAGTGTTTTGCCTATGTTTTCCTCTAGGAGTTTTATAGTTTCTCGTCTTATGTTTAGATCTTTGATCCATTTTGAGTTTATTTTTGTGTATGGTGTTAGAAAGTGTTCTAGTTTCATTCTTTTACAAGTGGCTGTCTAGTTTTCCCAGCACCACTTGTTAAAGAGATTGTCTTTTCTCCATTGTATATTCTTGCCTCCTTTGTCAAAGATACGGTGTCCATAGGTGTCTGGATTTATCTCTGGGCTTTCTATTTTGTTCCACTGATCTATATTTCTGTCTTTTTGCCAGTACCATACTGTCTTAATGATTGTGGCTTTGTAGTATAGCCTAAAGTCAGGTAGGTTGATTCCTCCAGTTCCATTCTTCTTTCTCAAGATTGCTTTGGCTATTCGAGGTTTTTTGTATTTCCATACAAATTGTGAAATTATTTGTTCTAATTCTCTGAAAAAGACCTCTGTTAGCTTGATAGGAATTGCACTGAATCTATAGATTGATCCTGGTTGTATACTCATTTTCACTATATTGATTCTTGCAATCCATGAACACGGTATATTTCTTTTTTTTTTCTTTTTTAAAAAATTTTATTTCATATTGGGATATTGCCAATTAACAAAGTGTGATACTTTAGGGTGCACAGCAAAGGGACTTAGCCATACATATACATGTATCCATTCTCCCCCAAACTCCCCTCCCACCCAGGCTGCCACAAAACATTAATCAGAGTTCCATGTGCTATACAGTAGGTCCTTGTTAGTTATCCGTTTTAAATACTACAGTGTGTATATGCCCATCCCAACTCCCTAACTATCCCTTCCCCCAGCAACCATAAATTCCTTCTCTAAGTCTGTGAGTCTCTATTTAAGTTCATTTATATCATTTCTTTTAAGATTTCACATTTAAGGGATGTCATATGATATTTCTCCTTCTCTGTCTGTCTTACTTCACCCAGTATAACAGTCTCTGGGTCCATCCATGTTGCTGCAAATGACATTATGTCATTCTTTTTAATGGCTGAGTAATAATTCCATTGTGTATATGTACCACAGGGGCTTTGCAGGTGACACAAAGAATCCTGCAGGAGATGTAAGAGATGTGTGTTTGACCCCTAGGTTGGGAAGGTCCCCTATTTCTCCATCTATTTGTGTCCTCTTTGATTTCTTTCAACAGTGTTTTATAGTTTTCTATATATAAGTCTTTTGTTTCTTTAGGTAGAAATACTCCTAAGTATTTTATTCTTTTTGTTTGGATGGTGAATGGAATTGTTTCCTTAATTTCTCTTTCTGTTTTCTCATTGTTAGTGTATAGGAATGCAAGGGATTTCTGTGTGTTGATTTTATATCCTGCAACTTTACTATACTCACTGATTAGCTTTAGTAATTTTCTGGTAGAGTCTTTAGGGTTTTATAAGTAGAAGATCATATCATCTTCAAACAGTGAGAGTTTTACTTCTTCTTTTCCAATCTGGATCCCTTTTATTTCTTTATCTGCTCTGATTGCTGTGGCCAAGACTTCCAAAAATATGGAACGCTTCATGAATTTGCATGTCATCCTTGTGCAGGGGCCATGCTAATCTTCTCTGTATCGTTCCAATTTTAGTATATGTGCTGCTGAAATGAGCACTAGTAAGGTCTTTACAACCTCCAGATATTCTTTAGATTCACTGTAATAACTAATTAAAAGTATATAATTCCATTGCTAACACTAATGAGGGAATACTCTTTCTTCCCCCTTCTGATGTCTATTTCAGGAGCTTTCTCTATCCCTTTTATACTTTAATAAAGCTCTATTACACAAAAGCTCTGAGTGATCAAGCCTTGTCTCTGGCCCTGGATTGAATTCTTCTTCTCCGGAGGCCAAGAATCCTGGTGTCTTTCGTGGTTCAGCAACAACCTTTCACGAGGAGATCCAACAAGTCAATCCTAAAGGAAATCAGTCCTAAATATTCAATTGGAAGGACTGAAGCTGAAGCTCCAATACTTTGGCCACCTGATGCAAAGAACTGACTGATTAGAAAAGATGGTGATGCTGGAAAAGATTGAAGGATGGAGGAGAAGGGGATGACAGAGAATGAGATGATAGGATGACATCACCGACTCAATGGACATGAGTTTGAGTAAGCTCCGGGAGTTGGTGATGGACAGTGAAGCTTGGCATGCTGCAGTCCATGGAGTTGCAACTAGTTGTACATGACTGAGTGACTGAACTGAACTGACTGAACCACTGGACAGTTGCTCTCATCTCCCATGCTAGTACAGTCATGCTTAAAGTCTTGAATGCTAGGCTTTAGTATTACGTGAACCAAGAAATTTCAGATGCCTATGCTGGGTTTAGAAAAGGCAGAGGAACCAGAGATCAAATTGCCAACATTTGCTAGATCATAGAAAAAACAAGGGAAATCCAGAAGAGCATCTACCTCTGTTTAATGGGCTACATTAAAGCCTTTATTGTTTTGTTGTTTAGTTACTCGGTTGTGTTCCACTCTTTGCAACCCCATGGACTGCAGCATACTAGACTTCCCTGTCCTTCACCATCTCCTGGAACTTGCTCAAACTCATTTCCATTGAGTCAGTGATGTCATCCAACCATCTCATCCTCTTTTGCCCCCTTCTCCTCCTGCCTTCAGCATCAGGGTCTTTTCTAATGAGTCAGCTCTTTGCATCAGGTAGCCAAAGTACTGGACCTTCAGCTTCAGCATCAGTCCTTCTCTTGAACATTCAGGACTGATTTCCTTTAGGATGGACTTGTTGGATCTCCTTGATGTCCAAGGGACTCTCAAGAGTCTTCTCCAACACCACAGTTCAAAAGCATCAATCCCTCAGTGCTCAGCCTTCTTTATGGTCCAACTCTCACATCCATACATAACTATGGGAAAAACCATAGCTTTGAGTAGACGGACCTTTGTTGGCAAAGTAATGTCTCTGCTTTCTAATATGCTGTCTAGGTTGGTCATAGCTTTTCTTCCAAGGAGCAAGTTTTTTTTAATTTCATGGCTGCCGTCACCATCCGCAGTGATTTTGGAGCCAAAGAAAATAAAGCCTGTCACTGTTTTCGTTGTTTCCACATCTATTTGCCATGAAGTAATTGGACCAGGTGCCATGAATTTCATTTTTTGAATGTTTCGTTGACCCTGTGGATCATAGCAAACTGTGAAAATCCTTAAAGAGATGGGAATACCAGACCATCTACCTGTTTCTTGAGAAACCTGTATGTGGGTCAGGAAGCAACACTTAGAACCTTGTATGGAACAACTGATTGGTTCAAGATTGAGAACTGAGTGTGACAGGGCTGTCTGTTGTCTTCCTGTTTGTTTAACCTATATACTGAGCATGAGAAATGCCGGGCTGGATGAATTAGATGCTGAAATCAAGACAGGTGGGGAAAGCTTCAACAACCTCAGATATGCAGATGATACCACTCCCACGGCAGAAAGGGAAGAGGAACTAAACAGCCTCTTGATGAGGGTCAAAGAGGAGAGTGAAAGAGCCAGCTTAAAACTAAATATTAAAAAGCTAAGATTATGGCATCTGGCCCCATTACTTCATGGCAAGTAGAAGGGGAAAAGGTGGATGTAGTGACAGATTTCCTCTTCTTGGGCTCCAAAATCACTGCGGTGACTGCAGCCATGAAATCAGAAGATGATTGCTTCTTGGCAGAAAAGCTATGACAAAACTAGACAGTGTGTTGAAAAGCAGAGACATTACTCTGCTGACAAAGGTGTATATAGTCAAGGCTATGGTCTTCCCAGTGGTCATGTATAGTTTTGAGAGCTGGACTATAAAGAAAGCTGATGGCCAAAAAATTGATGCCTTCAAACTGTGATTCTGGAGAAGACTCCTGAAAGTCCCTTGGGCAGCAAAGCAATCAAGCCAGTCAATTTTAAGGGAAATCAGCCCTGAATACTTGTTTGAAGGAGTGATGCTGAAGCTGAAGCTCCAAAAGTTTGGTCATCTGAAGGAAACAGCCGACTAATTGGAAAAGTTTCTTATGCTGGGAAAGATTGAGGGCAGAAGGAGGAGAGGGCATCAGAGGATGAGATGGCTGGATTGCGTCACTGATACAATGGACACGAACTTGGGCAAAATCCGGTAGATGGTGAGGGACATGGAGAGCTGGCTTGCTGCAGTCCATGGGTTTGCAAAGTGTTGGGCATAACTGGGTGACTGAACAACAACAACAATATAGATATGTCAGTGCCAGTGTCTGAATTCATCCCAACCCTCCTTCCCCTCTTGGTATCCATATGTTTTTTCTCTTTGTTGTTGAGACAATCTGAGAAGAACTCTCAAGCCAACAAAGCACTGAACCACATGCAGGGCCCTTTGCTCCAGAGAAAACTAGGAGTGGGGTGTAGCTACAACAGGCTTAAAAAAGTCCAACAGATTTATACGAGAAACTCCTCTTGGTGAAGAGTCTATCCCACTGTCACGCTCTGGGCATTATTGAGGGAGTGCTATTCCAGGTCCATGATCGTGTCCAGACCATTACCTGGGGTTTTCTGTTTTGAAGACAATGTGGAATTTCTTCTACTCCTGCCAGGATGGGGGTTATCACTGAAGGTCTTGCAGGAGAGTGGGGAAGCTGACAGCATCCCGCTCTAGGACTCTGATGGCTGGAGCAACATAGTGAGGCTGGCCTCTTTGTTTTTGTCTGTTCCCCTCTCCTATCTCCCCAGGCAGCCTCACACTTTCCATTTCTAAAATGTTTGCTTTGGCTGTTTTGTCCTGGAGAGCACTTCACAGTAGTTCTGCCTGTTAGAATCCTACTCATTTTATTGGTGTGAAGCTCAACCATCATCCTTTCTGGAAGCTTTGCTTGTCCCTCCCCAAATGAAAGGCCCCCCTCCCTGCACTCTGAACCTGCCCAGCACCCCCTTTATCTGCTGAATGCTTGGCCTCACCCATCTACAGCTGGGTGCCACTGGCATTTGTTTGCTAGATTTTCCTTTTCTCTTTGGGTCTTAGGCCTGGAGGGCAGGGACTACATCTTCCTCTTAACATACCTCTTGACCGAATCTGGCCCTCTGTCTCCTCCATCACTGGCTCAGCTTTGTCCCTCATCCATCTCTCAGGTGGACAACTGTAGGGATAGCCTCCTAGCTGGTTGTTCTTCCCTTCAGTTTCCTTGCTCCATCAGTCCGTGCTGCATGTCACCCCCAAATGATCTTTCAAAGATGTACATTTGTTAAAGCACCTCAGTGAATTTCTGCTGCCTTTTGATAAAATCACTACATCCAAAGCTCCCCACAGTTTGGTTGCTTTTACCCTGTTCATTCCCATCCCTAACCCTTTCCACAAGGACCCTATCATCTAACCTTGGTGAACCACTTGCTTTTTCTGGAACATTCCATCCTTGTTCCTATCTCTTTAATGCCAATCCTACCGCCTGGAATGTTGTTCCCAGACTTGATTACCAGGAGAACTCCCACATGGTATTTGAAAATCCAGTGTAAATATTACTTCTTGGGGGAAGTCTTTCTCCTTCTGTTAATTATTAGCTTGGTAGAGTTTTGTTTTATAATACATATTTTATAAAGAAGATGATATGTGATGATACACATAAAGAACTTAATGTAGAACCAGCACTAAGGTTGCTATAGATGTTATTTATTGTTATTCACTACTATAATACTATTCTTAGGAATTGTACTGGTAGGCCACATCCTTGGAAGGGAGAAAAAGCACCACTAGAATTTAAAAAGCACAATTTTGAGTGTGGAAGAGTCGAGAAAACACCCTTATCTTTATTAATATATATATACCAGTATCTAGCAATAGAGAGAGAGAGTTACACCTTCACATAATAAAAAGCAGTCCACCTTCCTTTTGCTGTTTTATTTCCAACTTGAAAGAAAAGGCAGTGAGTCCTGGCTATTATACAAGAGAATTATATGCTAACCTAGAAGTGCGTTTTGGGAGTCCTTTCAATGCTCAGCCCCTTCTATCTGCCTAGAATGTCTCCATCTTTTGGTCTATCCCTGTCACCCTGTCCTTCAAGGTACAGCTTCTTCCCTTTCTCTCTTGTAAATTGTTCCCCAATTATTCCAGTCCATTGGATTATTTTTCTAAGTGTGGGGTTGGGGTAGAGTGAGAGAGAGAGAGACAGAGGGAGAAAAGTCATTCTCTAAAGGGAGCTATTATGGTATTTTCCAGACTGGCAGCCTTTTCTGGAACAAAGAAACTCATCCACTTTTCCTTGTCAAGGAAAATAGATCTGGACTTTTCTAAACAGGGGAACTCGAGGCCATGTGACTCTTTGGCTCTGGTGGATTGAAACATGAGTGGGATTGACCCAGGTGGTCAGAGGCCTTAGAGGAAGCCTGGCTAGAATTCTGCCCGAATGTGGGTCCTCACAATTACAAAGGCCTTTCAGATTCTCCTTGTTGAGTGTTTATTGGGACAGGCAGAGCCCCTTAGGTGGTCACACAGTGAGAGTCAGAGGCCAAGAGAATAGCTAATCCCACTGACAGACTCTCACTAACAGCCAGCAAGCTGCAGTGCTCAGGAACGTGTGGCAGTCCTGTCCTGAGAGCTCCTGAGGTGATGACTGACATTCTAATCTAGTTTTGGTGAAGCCTGTTTCCTCAGTTCCAGTGAGACTCCTGCCTTTTCTTATTACTGGCCTTATAATAACCCATCTCCCTCATTTTTCAAGGTAGGGCAGTCATTAAATGATTCAGATGTCAGATCCCTGTGCAGCAAGAAAGGTTCTTGATGAACCTTGGCAGAGCCGAGCACATAGGATGTTCTACTTAGGGTCAGTTTATTAAGGAATTAATTGAGTTGACTGCGGGCTTCCTTGGAGGCTCAGATGGTTAAAAAATCTGCCTGAAATGTAGGAGACCGGGGTTCAATCTCTGGGTTTGGAAGATTCCCTTGCAGAAGGGAATGGCTACCTGCTCCAGTATTCTTGCTTGGAGAATTGGACTGACTTTAATAAGATATTAAATTCTTGACATCTGGAGCTGTTTCTTCCTGCAGTGACTCCCACAGAAAATCCAACTTATGCCTTGGCATGTGATGGATGTTGTACGTACACACAATCCTTGTGGCCTGAAGGACTGGCTCTAGAATAATTTCTTAGCAAGTGCTTCAGAGTGACTGAAAGAACAAGAAATTTATGAGCCATTCCTGTCTTAATGTCCATAAAATAATGCTTTTCATGCCAATACCTTGACAAGTGAGGTTAAAATCAGGCTTTTAAAGGCTTCTCTCATTCCCACAGACAGCACTGATTTAGCATAGTGCAAAGAAGCATCATGTCAATTCACTTTGAACTTCACATAAACCCGAGAAGTAGTTGTTATAATTACTCCCATTTTAGAGATGAGGAAACTGAGGCTCAAATAAATTAAGGGTCATTGATCAAGGTCTTGCAGTAAATGGCAAAGCTAGATTTGAATCTAGTCTTAACCCCAGTTTCTCGCAACTAACACAAATTTGGGCTGCACACCAGTCACTAGAGTTCTTTCAGCTTTCAAGAGATCTGAAAAATTAAAAGGAGTGAAAATGTTGTTCTCATCAGTGGGGAGGGAAAATGAAAGTCTGGGTTCTCATTTTCCCACTGAATTAAATACCTCCAGGGTCCAGTTCTCATTGTATCAGTAGCCTAAAGTGTTGTTTGTAAATTACTCAAGGGCTAAATATGGAAGCCATAATAAAATGCAAACCATTATAATTTGAGCCTCTTTATGGCAAATCAATTAAGAGTAAGAATCAGAAGAGTAAGAAATAGAGTGGGTCAGAATCCCATTAGAAACTTCTTAAGAGGTTCTGGGACTTCCCTGGTGGTCCAGTGGCTAAGACTCCATGCTTACAATACAAGGGGTACAAGTTCCAACCCTGGTGAGGGAACTAGATCCCACACTGTTGTTGTTGTTCAGTCACTAAGTCATGTCTGACTCTTTGCAACCCCATAAACTTCAGCACACCAGGTTTCTCTGTCCTTCACTATCTCCCAGAGTTTGCTCAAACTCATGTCCATTTAGTCAATGATGCCATAAAAACATCTCATCCTCTGTTGCTCACTTCTTCTCCTGCCCTCAGTCTTTCCCAGCATCATGATCTTTTTCCACTGGGTCAGCTCTTCCCATCAGGTGGCTAAAGTATTGGACTTTCAGCTTTAGTGGCTCAAATGGTAAAGAATCTGCCTGTAAGGCAGGAGACCTGGGTTCAATCCTGAGTTGGGAAGATTCTCTGGAAGAGGGTATGGCAACCCATTTCAGTATTCCTGCATGAAGAACCCCATGGAAAGAGGAGCCTGGTGGGCTACAGTCCATGGGATTGCAAAGATTCCATATACTGCAACTAAAATATCATGCATGCTGCAACAAAAATTGAAGATCCCTCATGCTGCCACTAAGTCCTGGTGCAACCAAATAAGAATAAATAAATAAATGAAAAATATTTAAAAAAGAAACTTCTCAGAGGCTCAAAGGCTTCAGTAAATAACAAATGGAAAAAAAAAGCAACCAACCAAGCAACCAAGTAAACCAACCCCCAAACAATCCGACTACCACTGAGGCTCTAAAAGAGCTCCGGGGGTATTGCTGTCTTGGAACATTACAGCACATTTTTCAGGATTACATGGTAATTTAAAGCAGACAAGAGGGTAGGAATAAGACCCACTCCAATTTGGGAGAGAGCAGGACAGTGAAGGAGGCAAGTGTTAACATCCTGAGTCCTTAAAACCAGATGCTTGTTGAAGAGGTTCGTGAGATTGGGGACCACAACATGGTGGCACCTTGGTCTGCCTTTCCTGTGTTACTGAGAAGCCAGCAGATAGCAGGATAGTGTCAGGGAGAGGCAGTAGAGTTTGTGGGATCTAGAAATGAACGAGCCCGTCTGCCTCAGGCTTGGTTTTACTCTTGATGGAACAGCAGCTTGTTCACAGGGACAGGAGGTTGTTGACTGTTTCTTCTTTTGGACAGAGTCGGGTGAACTTTGACTTAATCAGCAGTGGTTGACAGGCATGAGCAATGCTTTTGTAAAGACGTCTGACTTTGCTAAAATTAGTGCAATGTAATCATGACTTCATGTTGCCCAATATAATCCATCTTGTGAAGAGAGGGGATGATGTTTTTCAAACCGTTTTTAGCAGCATCATCAAACAGATCTTGTAATCAGCTCTCAATCATCCCTGTGAGGCAGAGGAATGGAGTGTGGAGGCAGATGACACACAAGCCCAGGATCTTGTACATTTGGTTTTGATTAATGGTTGCGTTGCATCAGAAGGCAGGTGTTCCTAATGTTCTTGGAACTCAGATCACTTCACACTCAACACTGAAGTCACAGCAAGAGTAGAATTATCTCTACAGGCCCAGAAATATTGAACAGTTCCCTCCAAGATAATAGGATGAAATCAGTTTCAGGTATGGCCAATATGTATTTGTCAAGGCCATGCAAAACACCACACCACCAATGGAGAGTCCTGCACATTTTCTCTTAAGAGGGATGGCTAAATGTCTTGATTTCAGTGAACCTGTACCAGATTACACAGGACTAGTGTACAAAGATGTAGGGACATCTAGGTTGCTTCTATGTCCTGGCTATTGGAAAGAGTGCTGCAGTGAACATCGGGCTGGGTACACGTGTCTTTTTGAATTATGGTTTTCTCTGGGTATATGCCTTGTAGTGGGATTCCTAGGTCATACAGTAGCTCTTTTTTTTTTTTTAAGGAAACTCCATATTGTTCTCCATAGTGGCCATATCAATTTACATTCCCATCAGTAGTGTGACCTTTTTCTCCACACCTTCTCCAACATTTATTGCTTGTAAGATTTTTTGATGATGGCCATTCTGACTGGTGTGAAGTGACACCTATATAACATAAGGAGCTCAGCTAGGTGCTGTATGAAGACCTACAGGGGTGAGATGGGAGGGTGGAAAGGAGGCTCAAGATGGAGAGTATATATATATTTGGGGCTTCCCTGGTGGCTCAGGAGTAAAAAATCTGCATGCAATGCAGGATCCCCAGGAGGTATGAGTTCAATCCCTGGGCTGGGAAGATTCCCTGACGAGGAGAGCATGGCAACCCACTCTAGTATTCTTGCCTGGAGAATCCCATGAACAGAAGAGCCTGGCGGGCTACAGTCCATAGGTTCACAACAAGTCAGACTTGACTCTGAAGAAGTACTTGACTTTGATGAGTAATGTAAGAGGAATAACAATGTGGTGTGGAGGCAGGGCAAATGAGGGAAATCTCTGTATCTTACTCTCAGTTTTTCTGTGAGCTCAAAACTACTCTAAGAAATCCTCATTTTCAAATCTTGGAAGTTGGAAGTAAGAAATGATGCAAACTAGCCTGTGAATAATAAGCTTGCACCATTTTCCTAGGCAAAAAGAAAAGCCTCCACTACGAAGGTCCTGGGCTTCTCAGGTGGTGCTAGTGGTAAAGCACCTGCCTGCCAATGCAGGAGACATAAGAGACATGGGTTCAGTCCCTGGGTTGGGAAGATCTCCTGGAGGAAGGCATGGAAACCCACTCCAGTATTCTTGCCTGGAGAATCCATAGACAGAGGAGCCTGGTGGGCTACAGTCCATAGGTTCACAATGAGTTGGACACAACTGAAGCAATTTAGCACGCACACATGCATGGAAGTCTAGAAAGAACAGCATAGACTTTTGAATTCAGTAAACACTCATATCTGAAATCATTCAGCAAAGTGCAAGGCACTGGATGGGAGTTTCATATACTTTGCTCAGTTATATTTTAACTCATTCTTTGAAGAGGAATGGAGGATGGTGAACCCATATGCACTTAGCAGTCATTCTTTTTCTTTTAGTTTTTTTTTTTTTTTGATGTGGACCATTTTAAAAGTTTGTATTGAATTTGTTACAGTATTGTTTCTGTTATATATTTACATTTATGGATGATAGACTCATGGGAATCCTAGCTCCCTGACCAGGGATTGAACCTGCTCTCCCTACATTGGAGAGGTGAAGCCTTAACCACTGGACTGCCAGGGAAATCCCCAGCAGTCATCCTCATGGTGTAGAGGGCTCTGTGTAGGGAATTCAGTGGGTGAACTCAGTCAATCCTTGACACTCCTTAGCTTTTTACAAAATTAGTTATTTATTATTATTTTTATGTTTGGTTGCACTGGATCTTTGTTGCTGTGCACAGGCTTTCTCTAGTTGCGGGAGCAGGGACTACTCTTCGTTGTGCAGTGGGGGCTTCTCATTGCAGTGGCTTCGCTTGTTGCAGAGCACAGGCTCTAGATGCTCCAGCTTCAGTAGTTGTGGCACACAGGCTCAATAGTCACAGCTCACGAGCCCTAGAGCACAGGCTCAGTAGTTAGGGTGCATGGCCTTAGTTGCTGTGTGGCATGTGGCATCTTCCTGGACAAAGGCTTGAACCCATGTTTCCTTCATCAGCAGGTGAATTCTTATCCACTGCACCACCAGGGAAGTCTGATACTCCTTAGCTTTTAAGTGTAATGAATCTTGACAAACCCAACTTGATGCATCATGTTTTCTGTTGCCTGGTGGCCATTTGATGAAGACTTTTAGAGAGAAGTGAAGACAGCAGCTTGATAACTGAGACCCAGGGAAACCCGAGCATCCTAGAAATTTGCCCCAGCTGCCATCTGTCACACATTTATCACAAGTCATCTTCTATATCACACTAATATATATGTGTATATATATATATATATATATATATATATATATATATATATAATTTTTTTTTTGTCACCTCTTTCTCTGCTCTGGTACTTTTCCAACAGCAGTCTTACTATTCATGGTTTTTTCTCTTCAATATGTTTCTAACTATACTACCAGGATCAGGAAACAGGTAAGAAGATGGGGATTGGGAATAAATACACAAATGGCCTTGTTCCTGCTCTCAAGAAACTTGTGATCCTGAGCCAAATCAGTATATTGCAATTGCATGAAAAATTTACTGCGGGAGCCTGGACAAGATACAGAGATAGAAGCACAAAGAAAGGAAGTTACTTTCTGCTCAGCCATGATCAAGCATAATGGAAATGAGCAAAGCCTTCAGAGCAAAAACAGCATCCGAATAAGATTATTTGATATTCAGCAGATGTTTATTGAACAACTATTATATGTATCAGGTCTATCCTAGGTGCTAGAGACATAGCAGTGAGTAAACAAATAATAAATAAATAAAATATCTAGTATGTAATATAATATCAAGGACAATGGAGAAAAATAAAGTAGAAAAGGGAAATAGGGAGTCCAGGTATGGGATAAATGGAATATTAGAAGGTGAAGTTTAATCTGTATGAAGAGGCAATTTTTTGAGGGAGAAATTTTCCCCAAATTCCAAATAAGCTGCCTCTATTTTTTTTTTTTTTAGGGAGACATTTTGATGGTGACATTGAAATGTCCTGATTAAATTGGAAAAATTTCTATTTTCTTTACCAAGTAATATGTGTAATAGAAATGCCTGATTCTTACTTCAAATTTAACTTCTAATCTATTTATGGTCAAGTTTTATTTTTTACTTAATTCTTTGTTGTATAGTTTGAAGTTCTTACAAATAATATTTTTAAACTCAGGAAGAGACTGTGCTGTGTTGTGCTTAGTTGCTCAGTCATGTTCTATTCTTTTTGACCCTATGGACTGTACCCTCCAGGCTCCTCTGTCCATGGGATTCTCCAGGCAAGAATACTGGAGTGGGTTGCCATGCCTTCCTCCAGGGGATCTTCCCAACCTAGGGATCAAAACGAGGCCTCCCGCATTGTGTGCGGATTCTTTACCATCTGAGCCACCACGGAAGCCCAAGAATACTGGAGTGGGTAGTCTATCCCTGCTCCAGGGGATCTTCCTGACCCAGGAATTTAACTGGAGTCTCCTACATTGCAGGTGGATTCTTCACCAGCTGAGCTACCAGGGACACCTCAGAAAGAAACTAGATAGGCCTTTGAGGGACAAGCCACTGTTACTCCTGAAACCATTACTATAAGAGAAGTTAATTGCATTAAATATAATATTTCATATTAGAACAGTGCTTAGAAAACAGTACTCGGTGGAAAGTTTGCTGAGTTGTCTGGATCTAATACTAAGGATCATATTTTTGCCTGAATACCTGGGAAATCCCATGGACAGAGAAGCATGGTGGGCTACAGTCCTCGTGGGGTCACAAAGAGTTGGACATGACTGAGCATGTGTGTGCATGCAAGTGCGCACATGCACGCACACACACACACACACACACACACACACACACACTCATCAAAAGGACAGATTCCAGAGTCCCATCTCACACCTTCAATCAGAAACTTTGTGTTGATACTTCCTTTTAATAACTGTAACTATCAAAGCTATGCTATAAATATTTATCAGTTCTGACTCAGAGTTTTCCAGTATTCAATGCCAACAGGAGTAATTATATATATGGTGTAAATATCTCTGAGCAAAGTGAAGAAAACTGCCTCCACATGGAGGAGCCTTTTGGTCGAGAATTCTGAGATAACTGTCGACAAGCTGAACGCTATCTGTAGATTCTCAGCAAAGATGTCTCTTACTATCCAAATTGCTATATCTCTGGAAGTACCTCGGGGGAGGGATCGGTTACCCAAAGACACTTGGTGTACTGGGTTAAGTCTTGGTTTTTGTCAGTTGCTCATTTCTCTCCGAAGTCACCTCTGGAGGTGTCAAATGGCTTATCTCACGCTGGAGTGGCAGCCCCTACGGCAGGTTACAGGTCACTGCCTGCTTATCACCACTTTACATGTCTTCTCCAAGCAAACAGGGACCCCTACTTGACTTGGGGCGAGAGCCACAGGGGTGATTAACTTCAGACGAGCATCTGGTTTTCATTACCCGTGGTAGCAGAGGAAAGCGGGGATGCTGTTCAGTCTGGTGTGGTCACTTCACACCCATCAGGACCAGCTATAAAGAAAATTTAACATATCCTGTAATTACAGTCCGCCCAGCACAGAAGGGGCTGAGGAGTCTGCAGATCTGATTTCAGCCGGGAGAAAATGTTTATTGTATCTGTTGCACACATTTATTTACTCAGAGGTCGGGAGGCCTGCTGAAATACAGCCTGGCACTACGGTCCTGCAGGGTCCAGCCTGCTTGTTTAGGGCGGGGAGGGCTGTGGCTCCAGGCGGATTGTTCCTTAAGGCTTTTACAGGCTTTGGTGTTTTTTGGGCGGATGGAAATGGACAGGCAGATCGTGTCGGGAGTAAATGGTCCTCATTCTGCACTGGCTGGGTGCCTCCTCAGGTACTCTGCTCAGCTTTGTGGGGTCGCTTGCACTGGCAGCCCCCTTCTTGCTCTCTGAGTCAGTAACCAACAACCGCTGGGCATCAGATACACTCCAGGCACGCGCTGAGCGTTTTGAGCACCTTATCGCTTTCATTCCTCAACATTCCCCCTGAGTTAGGCATTATTATCAACCCATTTAAAAAGTAAAACAACTGAGGCTAAGAGTTGTTGATGTAAGGGAAGCAATTGTGCCTTCCCTGACATATGGAGTGACATCCCATTCCTGACATCCCATCACTGCACGCCCCCAGAGCCGGAGGACAGGAAAGGAGCTCACCTTTAAAACGCTTTCCCACTGTTTTCCATAGTGGCATTGAAACATGTTAATTATCATATGTGTAATCAATCGCCAGCCCAGGGTTGATGCTCCGGGCTGGTGCATCGAGATTTCCCGGGGGGAGGGAGGAGGGAGGGGGGTTCTGGAGGGGGAGCATATGTACACCGATGGCGATAACATGTCATTGTATGGCAAAACTAATAAAAAAATAAATAAATTTAAAAAAAAAATAAATAAAACGCTTTCCCTTCTTCCCTGATCTGGCTGTTGAAAATAGTCCTACCATCAACACTGGAGCACATGTAGCTTTTCAAATTGTAGTTTAACGTATCTATAGTCAGAAATAAGATTTACAGATGTAGAAAACAAGCATGGTTACCGAGGCATAAGGGGAGGGAGAGGAATAAATTGGAAGATTGGGATGGGCATATACATACTACTACCTACAAAATAGATAACTAATAAGGGCCTATAGTATACCACAAGGAACTCTACTCAGTACTCTGTAATGGCCTATATGGGAAAGATTCTAAAAAAGAGTGGGTGTATGTATATCCATAACTGATTCACTTTGCCGGACACCTGAAACTAATGCAGCACTGTATATACTCCAAAAAAATTTAGGAAAAGTCTTTCCGTGTAGAATCTGTGACAGAACCATGGGTTGGAGAATCAGATGGACAAATGTTGGTAGTATCCTGGGATAGGAACTATATAAAGTGAGAAAAACTGGTCACTCCTGTCGTCACGGGGATTAAATTTTAAACTGAGACGTCTATGGAGAAACAGGAATAAACTACATGCTAAGAGATCGTAAAATACAGAAGGGCAACCACAACAGTTCAGCAAAGCTTAGTTAAGGGTTGATTCTCGAGGAAGGGCCGTGTGTGAGGAAGGAGAGGGTGGACTGGGCTGGCCTTAGAACGATGACGTGGAGAAAGGCGAAGTCTTCCGGTTTCTTTGCCTTTCTTTCAATTCCTAAGTCCCGAGGCTGTCTCTTCTTTTCTCTATCAAATGCTATCCTCGGGAAAAGACTGGGTGAGTTTGTTCAAAGACAGGTTTAAGTGGCTGATGTCAAGGAATATAGTTCTGAAGGGAACTTCCACATATTAGCAAGCTGATTAGGGAAGTTTGGGGGTAGCTGGTGTCTAACACAGGGCCAGACTGCTCAGGAAGAAGTAGGATCTGAGACGCTGCCTGCTTGCTGAGGGGCAGGCACTGGGGAGAAGCGGCACTTTGGCTTCTGAGGAAATGCAGCCTTGATCTATATTTCCACAGACTGGGCTGTGAGGCAGGTTACAAGTGGAGACTTTTATCAGTACTGCATATGAGAAACGGCCTGGGAAGAATTCCTTTTCTTGTATTTGGGGACAGGTGAGTTACAGGAAGGCTGGCTTGATGCTGAGCTGGAGTTTCTTTAAACCCTTCTTGGTCAGAGAGCAGTCTTGGGGAGGAGGCCAGGTAGCCACAGGTGAAGAAGGAGGAGGGTTGAGTGGACATGGAGCCGGGCAAGTCCACCACATCTGCTGCATCCAGAATTATTTCCTGTAGACCTTTGTCTGCTCTGGGCTTCCCAGGTGGCACTAGTGGTAAAGAACCTGCTTGCCAGTGCTGGAGACATAAGGGATTTGGGTTCAATCCTTGGGTCAGGAAGATCCCCTGGAGGAGGGAATTTTACCCACTCCAGTATTCTTGCCTGGAGAATTTCATGGACAGAGAAGCCTGGCGGGTTACAGTCCATGGGGCTGCAAAGAGTCAGACATGACTGAGTGACTAACATTTCATTTAACTTCTGGTCAAATATGACACCCTTGACCCCTACCAAATCCCACTAAAGTGATAAGAAAGAAATAAAAATGTCATAAACCTATAAGAGAAAAGAATATATAAAAAATCGGGTGTTAGAGTCATTTAATGACTGTGCTTTAGAGAAAGTTGAAAGTTAAATACGTATAGGCAGGAAGGATTGTTAAAAAGTTAGCTGAAGAACCTTGTGAAGAATTCCAAGTTGCAGGGCCAGATCCACTTCAATATGGACAGCCAGGTTCCTGCCTCTCCCATACCCTTAAGAACATTGGAAGTCCACCTTCAGGAGGCAAAAGAGAGACACCCTGGATTCAAAGTACCAGGCACAGCAGGGGAGGGCTTGACCAGAAAACAGGAGAATTAAGCAGAGGCTTACAGACCAACCATGGATATCCCCAGCTTTCTCTCCTCTTGGAATGTTGAATAGTCAGGGTTATGCCCTCCTGGGTGATCTGTCCTTGAGTAAACTTGCTAAAGGTTCCTTTAGCTCAGAAAAAAAAAAAAATCTAAAGGTACTATTAGGGTTCCCCAAGGAAATGAGCAGGTCTTCACTCACAATGAAGCTCACAATTGAGAAGAAGACTTTCACTCAGAAAAAAAAAAAAAAAGTGCTTCTGGGACTTCCCTAGTGGTCCAGTAGTGAAGACTGCTTCCATTGTAGAGGTGTGGGTTCAATCCCTGGCTACATGGTACAACCAAAAAGAAAAAAATTACCATGTATATACCACTGATGGGAATATAAAAAATACATTTAGTTAGGAAAACTGATTGACTTTAAAAAAATGCTTCTGAATAATATTAGTCTTTAGTATAAGACTGGATGATCAAGGATCACCAGGCATTTGAGGAAAGCCTCTAAGGTGATAATGTTACTGAACCCAGTAACTGAAAGTGGAGTCCGGCTGGTTGCCACTCAAAAATTAATAGAGGTCAGGCTGGTGAATGCTGGCAACCAGCAAGGGTGAGGGGGAAGGTGGACACCTGTCCCAAGGCTGACTAATCCCCTCCCACCCCTAACTCCCTGACATTCAGGGGCAAGAGCTTTTATAGATTGAGGGAGAAAGCTACACGCAGAAACAGCGCAGTCAGCTCTGACAGTCATCTAGAAATTGGCCATTGGTGGTCTGACCAGCATCATCTTGGTTGTTTTAGGTACTCTTAGTCTTCAGTTCCAGAGTCAGTTGGTTCCATTTCTTTGAGGCCAGTTCTTGGAATTGGGGCTCATGGCTATGTCATGGCTACAGTCTGGTCATCGTGTAGTTAACTTCTCCATGTGAGGGGACTTCAGTGTTTATATGACAGATCCACAGGATATGGCTCAGAATATTACCTATAGCCCTTGAGGAGGAACTAAAGGTCCTTAACTTTGCTAAGAGACTGCTGCTGCTGCTGCTGCTAAGTCGCTTCAGTTGTGTTCGACTCTGTGCGGCCCCATAGACAGCAGCCCACCAGGCTCCTCCTTCCCTGGCATTCTCCAGGCAAGAATACTGGAGTGGGTTGCCATTTTCTTCTCCATACTAAGAGACTACATTGTTATTATTTGGTCTCCTTTTGTTTCTGCATTTCCTCCCTTCTCTGATTAAACTTATCTTTTGGCTAAAGTTTTTCCACAGACAAGAGGCAGGCAGAAGACATAGTGAGGGGCAATAACCATAGGAGTCTGCTCCGTTTCATTAACAGAGACCACAGTTAATAACAACATAGAAAAATGGAACTCAGAAGAAGGAAAGGTAATGCAAGCAACTGAAGCACAGTTAAAAATACATCTCTCCCCAATAATTATTACATCTACAGAAATATATAAAAAAAAATAATGAAGAAAGAATGATATTCTACTTATAAAGGAATATTCCGAGAACAGGAGAACTTGTAAATTAAAAAGCAAAATAAGGTAGTGAAATACAAGGGTTGGAAAATAAGTTTGAAGAAATCTACAAAATTGAACAAAAAGTAAATATTTGGAAGATATGAGCAAGAAAATAAGAAAATTAAATGACCAGGCCAGGAACTAATAGGACTTCCAAGAAGAAAGACCAGAGAAAACAGAAGAGAGAAAATTATCTAAGAAATAAGGCATTGCAAGCAGATTCTTTATTGTTGGAGCTATCAGGGAAGCCCTAACTAAAGGACATGAATTACCAAATTAAAAGGGACCTTTGAGTGCATGCTAGAAAGACATACCAAGAACATTATTGTGAAATAAAGAGTACTGGGAACTCAGAAGATCTTAAAACTTTGACAGAGGAGAATAAAAAGGAGGGGAAAGGGATGCATTGGAGAAAATCAGGTCATATTCAGAGGACTGGCAGTTTTGGCAATAGGCTTCTCAAAAGCAAACCGGAAGTTAGAGCATAGTGGGAAACACCTACACAGACTTTAATGCCTAGACAAACTATCAGTGCAGCATGAATGTGGATTAAAGACAGGGAAAGTCTACAAAAATGTATCTCCACATTTTCTGTATCTCCCATCTATTGATGGACTTTTAGGCTGTTTCCATATCCTGAATATTGTGAGTAATGCTGCAAAGAACATGGAAGTACAAATATTAATATCTCTTCAAGATTCTGATTTCAATTCTTCTGGGTAAAAATCCTTAACTGGGATTGTTGGATCAAAAGGTGGTTTTATTTTTAAGTTTTTGAGGAACTCTCATTCTGTTTTCCATAGTGGCTGCTGCTTTTTATGTACCTACCAACAGTATACAAGACTTCCAATTTCTCCACATTCTCAACCAACTTATTGTCTAATTGTCTAGAGTTTTTACAGTAGGTATGAGGTAATATCTCACTGAATAGGCGTTTCTTGAATAGAAGATAGGCAAATGATCAACGGGAATGTTTTACAATGCTTAATACCACCAATTTCCAGGTAAATGCAAACCAAAACCACAATGAGTTATTACTTTACACCTGTTATGATGGCCATTATCAAAAAACAAAACAGAATAGACAATGACAAATATTAGTGAAGATATAAAGAAATTGGAACCCCTGTACACTGTTAGTAGGAATATATTTTCAAAAATTGCCAGCTTATATGCACTGAATGTTTGTGTTTTCCCAAAATTCACATGTTGAAGATTAAATCCCAATGTGATGGTATTTGGAGGTAGGGTCTTTGTGAGGTAATGTGCTCATGAGGGTGGAGCTCTCAAAACTGGGATTACAAGACTTCCCTGATGGCTCAGTGGTAAAGAATCTGCCTGCCAATGCAGGAAACATGGGTTTGATCCTAGTCTGGGAAGATCCCACATGCAGTGGAGTGAATAAACCCATGAGACACAGCTATTGAGCCTGTTCTCTAAAGCCTGGGAGTTGAAACTACTGAGTCCACATGCCATGCCTAGGAAGCCCAGGCACCCTAGAGCTCTGCAGCAAGACAAGCCAAGGCAATGAGAAGCCTGGAAGCACAAGGAGAAAGTAGCCCCCACTATCCACCACCAGAGAAAAGCCTGTGCAGCAATTAAGACTCAGCACAGCCAATATAAATAAATACATGAATAAAATTATATAAAAAAGAATGGGATTACAGTAATGCCCTTATTAAAAAAGGAGTAGGCACAGTAGCTTACTCTTCTCTTCCTTGTGAGGGTGCAATTAAAAGATGGCTATCTGTAAACCAGGAAGTGAACAGTCACTAGACATCATATCTGTCATCACCTTGATCATGAACTTCTTGGTCTCCAAATCTGTAGGAAATAAATTTCTGTTGTTTATGAGCCACCCAGTCCATTGTACTTTATTATAGCAACCCAAAAAGACTAAAACCCCATCCTAATAGGTGTAAGGTGATAGCTCATTGTAGTTTCCTTTTGCATTTCCTTTGGGGGGGATATACACTCAATGGAATATTATTCAGCCTTAAAAAAAAGGAAATCTTGCCATATGCAACAACATGGATGAACTTTGAGAACATTATGCTAAACAAAACAAGCTAGCACAGAAGGACAAATACTTCATGATTCCACTTATATAAGGTGTCTAAAATAGTTAAACACATGGAAGCAGAGAGTAGAAAGGTAATTGCTAAGGCTTGGAAGGAGGAAAAATACAGAATTGTTGTTTAGTGGGTGTGAAGTTTCAATTATGTAAAAGGATTAAGTTCTAGAGATCGTCTGCACAGTATTTTGCCTGTAGTTAACACTGTATTGCACAATAAAGACAGAAATAGCAAGGACCTAACAGAAGCAGAAGAGATTAAGAAGAGGTGGCAGGAATACACAGCAGAATTGTACAGAAAAGGTCTAAATGACCCAGATAACCACAGTGGTGTGGTCACTCACCTAGAGCCAGACACCCTGGAGTGTGAAGTCAAGTGGGCCCTAGGAAGTATTACTAAGAACAAAGCTAGAGGAGGTGATGGAATTCCAGCTGAGCTATTTCGAATCCTAAAAGATGATGCTATTAAAGTGCTGTACTCAACATGACAGCAAATTTGGAAAACTCAGCAGTGGACACAGGACTGGAAAATGTCAGTTTTTATTCCAATCCCAAAGAAGGGCAATGCCAAAAAATGTTCTAATTACCATACAATTTTATTCATTTCACATGCTAGTAAGGTAATGCCTAAAATATTTCAAGCTGGGCTTCAACAGTATGTGAACTGAGAACTTCCAGATGTACAAGCTGCATTTAAAAAGGGCAAAGGAACTAGAGATCAGATTGCAAACACCCACTGTGTCACAGTAAAACCTAGGGAATTCCAGAAAAACATCTACTCTGCTTCATTGACTACACTAGAACCTTTGACTGAGAGGATCACAACAAACTGTGGAAAATTCTTAAAGAGATGGGAATACCAGAACACCCACCTTACCTGCTTCCTGAGAAACTTGTATTCAGGTCAAACGTCAACAGTTAGAACCAGACAAGGAACAATGGACTGGTTCAAAATTGAGAAAGGAGTACATCAAGGCTATATATTGTCACCCTGCTTATTTAACTTATATGCAGGGTATATCATGAAAAATGCTGGGTTGGATGAAACACAAGCTGGAATAAAGATGGCCAGGAGAAATATCAGGAACCTTAGAGATGCAGATGATACCACTCTAATGGCAGAAAGTGAAGAGGAACTAAGTGAAAGTCGCTCAGTTGTGTCCAACTCTTTGCAACCCCATGGACTATACATTTCATGGAATTCTCCAGGACAGAATACTGGAGTGGATAGCCTTTCCCTTCTCCAGAGGATCTTCCTAACCCAGGGATGGAACCTAGGTCTCCTGCATGGCAGATGGTTTCTTTACCAGCTGAGCCGCCAGAGCCTTTTGGTAAGGGTGAAAGAGGAGAATGAAAGAGTTGGCTTAAAACTCAACATTCAAAACACGAAGATCATGTCGTCTGGTCCCATAATTTCATGGCAAATAGACGGGGAAAAAATGGAAACAGTGACAGATTTTATTTTCTTGGGCTCCAAAATCACTGCAAATGGTGACTGCAGCCACAAAATTAAAAGATACTTGCTCCTTGGAAGAAAAGCTCTGACAAACCTAGGCAGTGTATATAAAAGCAGAGACATCACTTTGCAGACAAAGGTCCCTCTATGGTTTTTCCAGTAGTCAGTAATGGATTTTGGACCATAAAGAAGGCTAAGCACCGAAGAATTGATGCTTTCGAACTGTGGTACTGGAGAAGACCCTTGTGAGTCCCTTGGACAGAAAGGAGATTAAACCAGTCAGTCCTAAAGGAAATCAACCCTGAATATTGGAAGGACTGTTGCTGAAGATGAAGCTTCAATCTTTTGGCTACCTGATGTGAAGAGCTGACTCATTTGAAAAGACCCTGATGCTGGCAAAGATTGAGGACAGGAGGAGAAGGAGGCAAGAGAGGATGAGATGGTTGGAGGGCTTTGTTGACTCAATGGACCTGAGTTTGAACACTATCAGGAGATAGTGAAGGAAAGGAAAGCCTGGCGTGCTGCAGTTCATGGGGTCACTAAGATTCGGACTTGACTTAGGGACTGAATAACAAGAAATCTGTTCTGAACTTCATTGAGTATACTTTTAAAATCACAGACAGTTCTCATCTCTAGAAATCAAATTGTATTTACTTCATATTATCCATGTTTTTACTTAACATGTTCAAATTTTCCTTTAGCTCCAGATTTTCCAACTTCTGCAAAATCTAGATGTTTTGACCTTTCCAAATTCCCAGCTCCATCTCTGCAGCACAGGGAGACAGCACTGCACCCTCCATGGGTTTTTCCTTCCTGTATGGTAGCCTGGAAACTCTCTAGGAAGTGAGCTGAGCAATTGTAGAGCTTACCTTGGTTCTTGTCTCTCAGGATCATTTTCTTTCATCGTATGAAGTATAATGAAATCTAATGTTTTGAAAATTATTGCTTACCTTCTGTTATCTTTATTAGTTGTTTCATATGGGAGGGCAGATCTAGTCCCTATTACTGTATCTTGGCTGGAAATGAAAGTCAGTTCAAAGTATTTAAATTACAGTCTGCTGCATTTGGTAAAAGAAAGCTGCTACCCCTCCTATAAAGTCAAATATCACTTCTGAATGGTTCAGTTCTTCCTAGAACTTTTGAATTGATTAGTTCCATGGGTTGATATAAATTTTTAAAAAGTTAGACTATTTTGAGAACCTTCAGTTTACTTTTCGTTTGTGTTGACTTATTATCTTTCTTAGCCCTGTACTGACTGATGGGAATGAAGATATTTATCTGTGTATGCGTGGGATTGGTGAATTGATTAGTTTGAATTGTTCAAAGTCAAGGAAAAGTTAAATAAATTGATTTTAAACACTGTGCTTTCTTTAAGTTGAGTTTCTATGTGATGAATCAACCCTGAAAAATGCTCTTTTTGGTTGTATTTTCATTAGCTATCAAACTTAAAAAAGACTGTCTTCTCAAGTCACAGGCCAACATATTTTATGTGTCTGAGAGAGAGAAGCTAAGTTTTAGAGCTGCTAACTTAGAGAAGAAAACTTACACCCTTGAAGGAAAGGTTTACTCTGTAAGTGGTATTATTTAGTATTTCAGTAACCTGGTCCAAATATAAACCTACTAGAAAGATTAGATCTCTTGAGTGTGACCTTTTTCTGGTGTCTTTCATTTTCCCTTAGTCCTTAGACTTTGAACCTTCTCTCTATTCATTATCATCACATGGTCTTCAGTATTCATTTCCAGATTTTGCTGATAAAGGAAAGCTGCGAATTAATTGTTAATTAGCTCTTGCTTCTAAGCCTGACAGGACTTACTATGAAGAGGTGCTCAATGATGATCATGCTATATATAATTTGTTGAGTTATAGGGTCAGACCTGTTATGTATGTGAACTTGATTTGCCTTGGGCAGAACATTTTTATGGGGGAATAATAATTATAGCTATGAAACTCAGCCTGCTATGTAGATAGCTTCTTTCTCTCTCTGAAGCTCTAGACAAAATAAGACAAGCACCCTCTCCCTTGGAATAACTAAACTCCAAAGAGTTTCTATCTCAATATCTATTGTCCTGGCTTTTTGCTTGTGGCTGGGTAATAAGCCATATATCTGTAAATGGAATTGTAATATAAACACAATTCCAATGGGATTTTCCTTTTAGAAATGAACTGGAAAATTTAGCTCTGTTTTGGAAAGTCTATTTAGCTAAATAGCATACCAGGAGGCTTTATGTGTAGTTTTCAAAATAAGAGATTGAGGTGTTGAGCCTTTTGCCCTTTGTGTCCATAATCTCATCCAAAGTATTTGGTGTCAATATCAGTTTGTGTAAAGCATTCTATGTTACTCCTTGAAAGAGTAGATAAATAGAACCTGTAACATATCTGGATTTTATATTTATCATAGCTGCTAAATTATGTCCATCATCTTCATGTACTAAGTGGGGATGAACAGGGTATGAACACATTGGTAAGATTTAAAAAGTAAATGCCAGTCAGATACATAAAGTCATCCAAAAATAACCTTACTACTCAAATAATTTTTATTGAGATTATAAAAACCATCTAGTTATTAAATTTAATGATTCTCTGCCTATGCTTATAATTTTTCTTGCCTTATTCTGCCTACATTACTGTTGTTGATTTCTTTCTTCATCTTAAAATTTGTTTTGTGATGTCATTCTTTCCTGGTTATTTTTTTATGTTTTGGTAGTCATGTTTCAGTTTCCCTGGCAGATTCTCTATCTCTAGTTCAAATTTTTCTCTTGACTTCTAACTCGCATACCGATTGGCCTGACAAAACTAAATCAACTCGGGAGGCCCACAGACTTCCCTAACTGAATAATACCAAATCTGAACAATTCATATTTCTCCCCAAACCCACTTCCTGTCTTGGGTTCCATCACTTAGAGAATGATGCTAGCTTCTGCCCATTGTTCACAATAGAAACTAAACAGCTATACTAAATTCTTCCTTTTTCTTAGCCCCTACCCAGTCTCCAAGTTTAGTGGATTCTATCTCCTAAAATATTACTCCTACTTCTCATCACTGACCAAACTATATAGAAGCAGGGAGATTGCAGTTGCCCCTTTTTTATTGATCATAAGACTTTTATTCATCTTCCCTGACTTTATCTTCCAAAGCCAGAGTTTTGTTTCCAACAAACAAGTATTCTGTTACTTCCCTGCTCAAACTCCTTAATGATTCCTCTACCTGTAAAATAAAATTAACCTTTTCCCTAACGATCTGGTCTCTTTCTACCAGTTCAACTTCTATCCTCCTCAAGTTACCTTTGAGCATGGTTCCTTACATGTGATCTATAAAGAAATTATGAATGGATAACGGCAGTCCTCTGTACAAATACACCATACCTTTTTACATGTTTCTGTACATAGACTGTTTCTGCTGCCTGGAATACTTTCTCCATTCCATTCCTTCATGAATCCTCCCATGATGCCTCCTTCCCTTCAGGCAGATGCTGGTGTTCCTTCTTGGCATCTGTAGCACTTAGCATCTATCTCTAGGAGTGCAGTGTGCAGCCTGCATTGTCATTGTTGATGTACTTTCCTGTCTTTCCAATAGGTTGTAAACATTTGCAGGATGGGGACACCAACTTTCTATCTGTGTATCCTCCAGGGCCTGATAACAGTGCTTAAACACAAAAGGAGCTCATTGATTGATATATGCAAATCAATCAATATGATACATCACATTAACAAACTGAAGAATGAAAACCATATGATCATCTCAATAGATACAAAAAAAGCTTCTGACAAAATTCAATACCCATATTAAAAAAAGCATGCTTTTTTTTCTGAATGAAAGCATACTTCATCAATAATTGGCGGGTAGAGATCTTATGTCTTTATTTGGTAGATTAAATCCAAACCAAAATTTAAAAAATGAGTGACTTCTGGTGAGGAGTAAAGGTAAGTGGAAGCCACTTCCCTCTTGTTTGGTGTAAAGAGGGGAGTGGAGGCAGGTCTGGAACCACTTCCTCTCACCAATCCTGAGAACTGGCACTCAGTTCTGACCATCCTTTCCTCCTCTGCATCTTGTCTGTCTCTGGTTTTTGAGGAGAAGATAAGGGAAGATGAAGAAGATGGAGGAGAGAGATGTGTGATCTGGAGGATTTTTCTTTTAACATTTTTTTTTCATGTGGAAAATTTTTAAGTTTTATTTTTTTAAATTTATTTTTTATTGAAGGATAAATATAAATTACAGAATATAAAAATAATATAATATAATATTAATATAATATAAATAAAAATATAATATAATATAAATTACAGAATTTTGCTATTTTCTGTCAAACCTCAACATGAATCAGCCATAGGTATATATATATCCCCTCCCTTTTGAACCTCCCTCCCATCTCCTGCCCCATCCCACTCCCCTAGGTTGATTCAGGGCCCCTGGTTGATTTTCCTGAGCCATACAGCAAATTCCTGTTGGCTATCTATTTTACATATGGTAATATAAGTTTCCATGTTACTTTTTCCATATATCTCACCCTCTCCTCTCCTCTCCCCATGTCCATAAGTTTATTCTCTATGCCTGTTTCTCCTTTGTTGCCCTGTAAATAAATTCTTCTGTATCATTTTTCTAAATTCCATATATATGCATTAGAATGTGGTATTTATCTTTCTCTTCTTGACACCTCACTCTGTATAATGGGTACTAGGTTCATCCACCTCATTAGAACTGACTCAAATGCATTCCTTTTTATGGCTGAGTAATATTCCATTGTGTATATGTACCACAACTTCTTTATCCATTCATCTGTTGATGGACATCTAGGTTGCTTTCATGTTCTAGCTATTGTAAATAGTATTGCAACAAACAATGGAATACATGTGTCTTTTTCAATTTTGGTTTCCTCAGGGTATATGCCTAGGAGTGGGATTGATGGGTCATATGGTGATTTTGTTCCTAGTTTTTAAGGAATCTCCATACCGTCTTCTATAGTGGCTGTATCAATTTACATTCCCACCAACAGTGCAAGAGCATTCCCTTTTCTCCACACCCTCTCCAGCATTTATTGTTTGTAGACTTTTTGATGATGGCCATTCTGACCAGTGTGAGCTGATATCTCATTGCAGTGAGATTTGCATTGCTCACTTCAATAATGAGTGATGCTGAGCATCTTTTCATGTATTTGCTGGCCATCTGTGTGTCTTCTTTGGAGAAGCGTCTGTTTAGGTCTCCCCCCTCCCTTTTTGATTGGCTTGTTTTTCTGGTATTGAGTTGTATGAGCTGCTTGTATATTTTGGAAATTAATCCTTCATAAGTTGTTTCATTTGCTATTCTTTTCTCCCATTCTGAGGGTGGTCTTTTCACCTTGCTTCTAGTTTCCTTTGCTGTGTGAAAGCTTTTAAGTTTAATCAGGTCCCGCTTGTTTACTTTTGTTTTCATTTCCATTACTCTAGGAGGTGGGTCATAGAGGATCTTGCTTTGATTTATGTCATGGAGTGTTCTCCTATAAATGTTTTCCTATAAAAGTTTTATAGTTTCTGGTCTTACATTTAGGTCTTTAATCCATTTTGAGTTTATCTTTGTGTGTGGTGTTAGGAGGTGTTCTAACTTCATTCTTTTATATGTAGCTGTCCGGTTTTCCCAGCACCATTTATTGAAGAGGCTGTCTTTGCCCCATTGTATATTCTTGCCTCCTTTGTCAAAAATAAGGTACCCATAGGTGCATGGGTTTATTTCTGAGCTTTCCATCTTGTTCCTTTGCTCTATATTTCTGTTTTTGTGCCAGTACCATACTGTCTTGAAGACTGTAGCTTTGTAGTGTAATCTGAAGTCAGGAAGGTTGATTCCTCCAGCTCCATTCTTATTTCTCAAGATGGCTTTGTCTGTTCAGGGTCTTTTGTGTTTCCATATGAATTGTGAAATTTTTTGTTCTAGTTCTGTGAAAAATGCCATTGGTAATTTATAGGGATCTCATTGAATTCATGTATTCTTACCCAGAAAATCCCATGGATGGAGGAGCCTGGTAGGCTGCAGTCCATGTGGTTGCTACGAGTCGGACACGACTGAATGACTTCACTTTCACTTTTCACTTTCACGCATTGGAGAAGGAAATGGCAACCCACTCCAGTGTTCTTGCCTGGAGAATCCCAGGGGTGGAGGAGCCTGGTGGGCTGCCGTCTATGGGGTCACACAGAGTCGGACATGACTGATGTGATTTAGCAGCAGCAGCAGCAGCAGCAGCAGCAGCAGCATTGAATCTACAGATTGCATTTGGTAGTATAGTCATTTGCACAATATTGATTATTCCTACCCAGGAACATGGATATCTCTCCATCTGTTTGTCATCTTTGATTTCTTTCATTAGTGTCTTATAATTTTCTGTGTACAGTTCTTTTGTATCCTTAGATAAGTTTATTCCTAGGTATTTAATTCTTTTTGTTGAAATGGTGAATGAGATTGATTCTTTAATTTCTCTTTCTGATTTTTCATTGTTAGTATATAGAAATGCAAGTGATTTCTGTGTCTTGATTTTGTATCCTGAAACTTTACTAAGTTCACTGATTAGCTTTAGTAATTTTCTGATACTATCTTTAGGGTTTCCTACGTACAGTATCATGTCATCTGCAAACAGTGAGAGCTTTACTTCTTTTTTTCTGATCTGGATTCCTTTTATTTATTTTTCTTCTCTGATTGCTGTAGTTAGGACTTCTAGAACTATGTTGAATAATAGCGGTGAAAGTGGACATCCTTGTTTTGCTCCTGATTTTAGGAGGAATGCTTTCAGTTTTTCACCATTGAGAATAATGTTTTCTGTAGGCTTATCATATGTGGTCTTTAGTATGTTGAGGTAGGTTCCTTCTATACCCATTTTTTGAAGAGTTTTAATCATAAATACGTGCTGAATTTTGTTAAAGGCTTTTTTCTGCATCTATTGAGATGATCACATGGTTTTTATCATTCAGTTTGTAGTATGGTATATCATATTGATTGATTTACATATATTGAAGACTCCTTGTATCCCTGGAATAAACCCAACTTGATTATGGTGTATGATCTTTTTGATGTATTGTTGAATTCTGTTTGCTAAAATTTTGTTGAGGATTTTTGCATCTATGTTCATCAGTGATATTGGCCTGTAGTTTTCTCTTTTTGTGCTGTCTTTGTCTGGTTTTAGTATCAGGGTGATGGTGGCCTTGTGGATGAGTTTGAAAGTGTTCCTCTGCAATTTTTTGAAAGAGTTTTAGAAGGATAGGCATTAGCTCTTCTCAAAATATTTGATAGAATTCTCCTGTGAAGCCATCTGGTGCTGGGCTTTTGTTTTTTGGAAGATTTTTGATCACAGCTTCAATTTCAGTGCTTATAATTGGGCTGTCCATAATTTCTATTTCTTCTTGATTCAGTCTTGAAAGATTGAACTTTTCTAAGAATCTGTCCATTTCTCCCAGGTTATCTACTTTATTATCATACAGCTGTTCATAATAGTGTCTTATAATCCTTTGTATTTCTGCATTGTCTATTGTAACCTTTCTTTTTTCATTTCTAGTCTTGTTGATTTAATTCTTCTCTCTTTTGATGAGTCTGGCTAAAGGTTTATCAATTTTGTTGATCTTTACTATTGTTTCTTTCATTTCTTTTTCATTTATTTCTGTTTGGATGTTTATGATTTCTTTCCTTCTACTATTTCTTTGTTGTTGTTGTTCTTCTTTTTCCAGTTGTTTTAGGTGTAAAATTAGGTTGCTTATTTAATGTTTTTCTTGTTTCTTGAGGTAGGATTGTATTGCTATAAACTTCTCTCTTAGAACCGCTTTTGCTGCATCCCATAGGTTTTGAGTTGTCATGTTTTCACTGTCATTTGTTTCCAGAAATTTTTTTTATTTCTCTTTTGATTTCTTCAGTAACCTGTTGGTTATTTAGAAACGTGTTGTTTAATCTCCATGTGTTTGTGTTTCTTACAGTGTTTTTCTGTAATTGATATCTAGTTTCATAGCATTGTGGTCAGAGAAGATGCTTGATAATGATTCAATTTTCTTAAATTTATTGAGGTTCAATTTGTGACCCAAGATGTGGTCTATCCTGGAGAATGTTCCATGTGCACTTGAGAAGGTGTATTCTTCATTTTAATGGAATGTCCTGAAGATATTGATGAGATCCATCTCATCTAATGTATCATTTAAGACTTGTGTTTCCTTATTAATTTTCTGTTTTGATGATCTGTCCATTGGTGTGAGTGGGATTTTAAAGTCTCCTACTATGATTGTGTTACTGTAAGTTTCTTCTTTTATGTCTGTTAGTGTTCATCTTATGTATTGAGGTGCTCCTATGTTGGGGGCATAGATATTTACAATTGTTATGTCTTCTTCTTGGATTGGTTCCTTGATCATTATGTAGTGTCCTTCCTTATCTCTTATAATCTTCTTTATTTTAAGGTCTATTTTGTCTGATATGAGGATTGCTACTCCAGCTTTCTTTTGCTTCCTATTTGCATGGAATATATTTTTCCATCCTCTCACTTTCAGTCTATATGTGTCTTTAGGTCTGAAGTGGGTTTCTTGTAGACAGCATATATATAGATCTTTGTTTTTGTATCCACTCAGCCAGTCTGTGTCTTTTGGTTGGAGCATTTAATCTGTTTATATTTAAAGTAATTATTGATATATATGTTCCTATTGCCATTTTCTTAATTGTTTCGGGTTATTTTATAGATATTTTTTCTTCTCTTGTATTTCTTGACTATGTAAGTCCCTTTAACTTTTGTTGTAAAGCTTGTTTGATGGTACTGAATTCTCTTAACTTTTGCTTGTCTGAAAAGCTTTTTATTTCTCCATCAATTTTGAATGAGATCCTTGCTGGTTATAGTAATCTTGGTTATAGATTTTTCCCTTCCAGTACTTAAAATATATCCTGCCATTCCCTTCTGGCCTGCAGAGTTTCTGCTGAAAGATTAGCTGTTAATTGTATGGGGTTTCCCTTGTATGTTACTTGCTACTTCTCCCTTGCTGCTTTTAATATTCTTTCTTTGTGTTGAGTTTTTGTTAGTGATTAGTATGTGTCTTGATGTGTTTCTCCTTGGGTTTATCCTGTATGGGACTCCTTGTGTTTCTTGGACTTGCTTGACTATTTCCTTTTTCATGTTGGGGAAATTTTCAACTATCACCTCTTCAAAATTTTCTCACACCCTTTCTTTTTCTTTTCTTCCTCTGGGACCCCTATAATTCAAATGTTGTTATATTTGATATTGTCCCAGAGGTCTCTGAGACTGTCCTCAATTCTTTTCATTCTTTTTACTTTGTTCTGCTCATCAGAAGTTATTTCCACCATTTTATCTTCCAACTCACTGATTCATTCTTCTGCTTCAGATATTCTACTATTAATTCCTCCTAGAGTATTTTTGATTTCAGTAATTGTGCTGTCTCTGTATGTTCTTTAATTCTGCTAGGTATTTGTTAATTGATTCTTGCATTTTTTCATTTTCAAGGTTTTGATTATCTTTACTATCATTATTCTGAATTCTTTTCCAGGTAGTTTGCCTATTTCCTCTTCATTTATTTGGACTTCTGTCTTTCTAGTTTGTTTCTTCATTTATGCAATACTTTGCTGCCTTTTAATTATTTTTTTAAACTTGTTTTGTTTGAAGTTTCCTTTTCTCAGGCTTCAAGGAAAGTTGAATTCTTTCCTTGAAGAAGGTTGGATTCTTTCTTCCTTTTGGTTTCTGCCCTCCTAAGTTTGGTCCAGTAGTTTGGGTGAGATTTGTCCTGAGATTTTGTTTGTTGTTTCTTTTTCCTCTGATGGGAAAGGCTGTGAGTGGTAATCCTGTCTGCTGATGATTGGGTTTGTATTTTTGTTTTGTTTTTTGTTTAGATGAGGTGTCCTGCACAGGGTGCTACTGGTGTTTGGGTGATGTTGGGTCTTGCATTCAAGTGGCTTCCTTGGTGTGAGTTCTCACTATTTGATATTCCCTAGGGATAGTTCTCTGGTAGTCTAGGTTCTTAGAGTCAGTGTTCCCACTCCAAAGGCTCTTGGCTTGATAATCTGGTCAGGAACAAAGATTCCACAAGTGGTTTGTTATGGCATTAAGTGAGATTAAAACAAATATCCAAAAAATGAGAAACCAAAGATGAACCCCAGGCAAATGGCAGTTAAAAAATCAGGCAAATAATAATTAAAATAATGAAATATACACATAAACATATACACCATGAGCAAAGTGAAAACTGTCCAACAAAAATGTAGTACAGTAGATTGATCTGGTGAACAAAGGAAATAAAAAATGATATTTACCAGTTAAGAACAAAACTAACTAAAGCACAAACTGGAAAACAAAACTAAAGCAAGGTGCCAAGCAGGGAATAAAGCAATGAAAACAAAACTAACAAATTTGTTGAGAGGAAAGGAAACAAAGAAAAGAAAGAAAGAATAGATATGTCAAGTTAAATAGAGTTGGATGAAGAAGATTTATATACATTAAAGTTTAACTGCAAGGGGAAAAGAACAGTAGGAAAGTCAAACAAAGCAATAAATGTTGAAAAAATGATAGGTTTAAAAAATTAAAATTATAAAAAAGAGAAAAGAAAAAAGGGAAGAAGAGAGAAAAAAGGAAAACTTGGAAGAACTGCAAAAGCTCAACATAAAGACAGAGGTTTATAGCAATGGTAGAAAGTGTGACTGAATATACACATATACACATACACCCATAAGCAAAATCAAAACAGACCAACAAAAATGAAGTACAGTAGATTGACCCAGCAAACAAAGGAAACCAAAAATTATATCTACTAGAACAAAACTTATTAAAGCACAAACTGGAAAACAAAACTAAAGCAAGGTGCCAACTGGGGAATAAAGCAATGAAAATAAAACTAACAAATATGTTGAGAGGGAAGAAGAGAAAGAAAAGAAAAAAAAGAATAGATATGCAAAGTTAAATAGAGGTAGAAAAAGAAGATTTATATACATTAAAAATTAACTGCAAGGGGAAAAGAACAGTAGGAGAAGCAAACAAAGGAATAAATGTAGAAAAAAATAATAGGTTTAAAAAATTAAAATTTAAAAAAGAGAAAAGAAAAAAAAATAGAGAAACACACCAAAGAACTGCAAAAGACCAACGTAGAGGCAGAGGTTTATGACAACAATAAAAAATGTGACTGAGACTTATAAAAAAGCCTCAAAAGCTTAAATGGATTTCTTAGTGCCAATAAAATTGACAACTACAACAGAGAGGGAAAAGAAGGAGAAAAAAAGAAGGAAAATAATCCAAAAAAAATCTACCAAACAAGTCAAAAAATAAGAATAATAAATATTTTTCTTGAGTCGCTGCTGTCAGAGTCCTTTCCCTTGCTGGGAGTCACGGTCCACCTCACCTCCCTAGGATGCCCTCCAACACTGTGCTGGTCTCTGGACCTGCTCCAGGGGCAGCTCAGATTCTAATCTGGTCCTACTCCTCTGTGTTCTTGCCTTCAACGTCCACAGGTATTAGAACTAGCGCATTTTCTTTTGTGGGAGCTCTCGGTGTCATTTTGACTATTCCATAGACATAGAGTCTTCCTAGTTGATAGTGTGGATTTAATCTGCAGTTTGTACAGCTGGTGGGAAGGTTTTGGGTCTTCTTCCTTAGCCACACTCCCCCTGGGTTTCAATCGTGGTTTTATTTCTACTTCTGCATGTGGGTCGTTCACTGGGGTTCACTCCTGAGGCTGCCCTGAAGGGCTTGGGTTTGCCCTTGTGAGGGCCTGGTGTGGAGGTGATGCAGCTGCTTGGGTCTCAGGGGTTCTGGCAGCACCAGGTACTCAGGGGGGTGGCGGCTAGGGCAGCAGGAAATATAGTGCTCTAGAAGGGCATGGCAACCAATATTGGCCAATATGCTCCAGTATTCTTTCCTGGAAAACCCCCTCCCTGACAGAGAAACCTGGCAGGCCACAGTCTACAGGGTCACAAAGAGTCGAACTGACTAAAGTGACCCTGTGTGCATAGACACAAGACTTTTGCCTGTGGCAGCTCTGTCCCAGTGAGAGTTGAGCATGAGAGTGGCATTTTTGCTTGGCTTGTGGGGACCCTGGTGGTGCCAAGTGTGCAGGGACACGGACTGCCTCTGCAGGAGTTATGGCCCTGTCAGAGTCTTTTTTTGAGCCTCTGATAGCTGGCGATCAGAAGGCCTCTTTGGCCAGTCTTTCTCCTTAGCTCTGCCCTTTCAGGCACTTAGAGGGCTCCCTTGTCTGGGGTCCTTCTCTGCTGTTTGGGGCATCAGGCATATAGAGGGGCTCCCCCTGGTTGAGGTCCTACTCTGTAGATTGACGTGTAAGGCAGTTAAAGGGGCACCCTGGGTGGGGTCTGACTCTGCAGTTCAATGTGGCAAGCAGTTGATGGGCCAGCCTCTTTATTGTTTAGCTGCTGTTGCTGGCCAAGTTTTGCGTGGTTTTATATATTCTTATCCACTGGTCAGGTACTCCTGTCCCCTCTCTGCATGCACTTCTGTGTCTGAAGGTGTATTCCTGATGTATCCATGGAGAGAGATGTACTCCATGTCCACCTACTCCTCCGCCATCTTGTTCTCTCTCAAGTTTAATTTTATTTTCAATTGGAGGATAATCACTTTACAATATTGTGTTGGTTTCTGCCAAACATCAACGTGACTCGGCTATCGGTACATATATGACCCCTCCTTCTTGAACCTCCCTCCCTGATGTGGACCATTTTTAATGTCTTTATTGAATTTGTCACAACATTTATCATTTCTGTTTTATGTTTTGGTTATTTGGCTGTGAGGCATGAGGGACCTTTTCCCTGACCAGGGATTGAAACCGCACCCCGTGTGTTGGAAGGCAAAGTCCTAACTACTGACCACCAGGAAAGTCCCCCTGGAGGATGTTTCTATGTAGCGTAAGTGGGAGGAGGAGATCTACTTCTTCCAAAGGGAGGGTGACAAGGGGGCCCTCCTAGTTCCTGGGCCTGAGTCCCTGTGTATATAACTTAAAACAGAAAGGTCTTTCTGCTGACCCAGTAAGTGTTGCCTAGTACTGGTTACATGATTTGCAGAGCCCAGTGGAAAATAAAAATGTGAGCCTCTCGTTAAAAATTTATGTATAGTTTTAAGACAGTGACAGCAGAGTTAACCAAGCATGGGGGTGCTTCTAGGTGTGGGCCCTGTCTGTCTGCACACTTGTACGTACAGGAAGCCAGTCCTGTTGCTCTTTGATGGAAGTTTCAAGTTCTAGACATTGGTGATGAGTTTCTTCTACTTATTTATTTAGAAATTTCTATAAAATCTTTTGGGTCTTCATAAAGGGATAAAGAAAAATATTTTTTAAAAAATCAATGTACCCGCCACTGGGTTAAGAGACACAGACATAGAGAACAAATGTATGGTTACCAAGGGGGGAATGGAGGAGGGTGGGATGAATTGGGAGATTGGGATTGACATATGTACATTATCGATACTATGGGTTAAATAGATAACTAATGAGAATCTACTGTATAACGGAGGGAACCTACTCAATGCTCTGTGGTGACCTAAATGGGAAGGAAATCCAATAAAATAAGGGATATATCGAAACGCATTGTTGATTTACTTTGCTGTAAGCAGAAAGTAACACATTGTAAAGCAAATATATGCCAAAAAAAAGAGATACATGATGACAAATATATTTGAAACACTTTGCTTGCTCCCCAGAAGTAACAAATATTCTGATGAACCACAGGAGTTTATCACTCTTGCACATGTCTACACTTATACTATATACCTCTGATAAAGATGAATTTTAAAGTGATGCAGGGAAATATTTCCTCATGCAACTGAACAAGGAATCCTATGAGACACAGGATTAGACACATCTGAATCAGTGTGGTCAAGGAGTCCTGGTCTTTTTTTGTGGGGAGGGGAGTACAGATTTAGTCCTTGCATTTTTGTTCATTGTTTCTGTTTTCTTCAGCCCGCATCTACCTCCCTTCCTGCCCTTTGTAGAATCTGTAAACATTTCCTTTTCTGTGTACCCTGTATTCTTCCATTTCATCTTACTTACTACTTGCTCCTATAACGCAAAACATTAGTGTCTGGCTCCAGGTCCAACTTCCTTTCTACCCCATAGCTATTCTGAGTCATGGTGTTAGGGATTAATCTGGTCCAATGAGCTATCGATTTTTAATGTTTTAGGTTCAGGAGGCCCTAGGGGCTTAGAAAAGTGTAGCTCCAGAGAGAGAGAATCTGGTGGAACTGGAAAAGATATATACACATTTAAAAAGAGGAATGAAGTGGATTCAGCAATGAATATTCAGCAAAAAGTCCCATTTGGAGAATTATAAAGAGGGACTGTGAGGGTGGGGGGAGAGGGCTGTGCAACTCTGTGCAGGCATTAATGCAGCAGGCAATGTGATTTTGCCAAAAATTAGGGTGTGGCCCATGAATGTGGGGACTTGGAGCCTGGAGTTGTCCCACACGGCTATAATAATTAAACAATTAATAGTTTACATATCCTCCCTGCCTTTGAAAAGTTAAAAAATGCCTTCAAATCTTGCACGTCCTCCAGATGAATGTTGGAAACCTCATGCCAAACTTAGCAGTTATAAAGAACGGCCATTGTGAAAGGCTGATTTTTCTGTCTCTAAGGATTTATCTGCAGAGCAGTAGCAGGACAAAAAGTTCAGGGATGGATTTTGGCGAGTGTTTGAACTGGCTACAATAAAAGACACCAATGCATCCCTAATTGCCTGTCCAAATACTTTACACTGCACGCCTCCAAGTTTATGTGAATAATATGGTCGCAAAAGGCCAATAATAATGACCAGGATTTCCAGCTCAGAGAGTGATTGCAAATTTGACTCATGTGCTGTCCCCAAAATCGCTCTGGCCTAATTACTGTTAAAAACAGATGAAGATAAACGTTAACATGGCCCCAGTGAGTCATCTGGTCAGAGCTCACATTACAGAAACAGTCATTCTGGGAGGAGAATTGAGGACAAACACTTTGAGAGTGGCCACAAACGATGGCAGAGGACAAGCCTGCTAGAGAAGCCTGTGTTTGGTTCCCAGGAATGGAGAGCGAGATAACTGTTACATGATCAGAGGGCTTTGCATCAATCTTTTCTGTTAATAAACACATACAATTGTCATATGGAACTAGGATCTGCTGCCGCAATTCCTCCTAAAATAGAGCATTTCTAATTGCAGTTATTTAACTCCTTTCAGAAATACTCTCCTTGCTCTTCCTTTAGAAATACTTTTCTTAATTATTTGGGTTAGCTTAGCATGTGGAAAAGGGAATGGAACTGGCCATTGGAAAGACTTCTCCGAAACTGGCCCCAGAGTCGTCCTCAGGTAAGGAGTATTGGCTTCCTTATAGATAAAGAAAATTAGGAGCCAGAGATATCCTATAAATCAAGTGCCCCTTTGTGCCTCTAGCTCCGTGATCAATCACGATGTTCAATATGGCAGCCTCTCCGGGTTTCAGTTTTCTCTCAGATACCTTACATTGCCTTATTTAATTCTGTCCATGAAAGGTAAAGTGAAAGTGAAAGTCACTCAGTCATGTCCGACTCTTTGCGACCCCATGGACTATACTGTCCATGGAATTCTCCAGGCCAGAATACTGGAGTGGATAGCCTTTCTCTTCTCCAGGGAATCGTCCCAACCCAGGAATCAAATCGGTGTCTCCTGCATTGCAGGCAGATTCTTTACCTGCTGAGCTACCAGAGAAGTCCCATTCTGCCCTGTGCTGTGCTTAGTCACTCAGTTGTGTCTGACTCTTGTGACCCCATAGACTGTAACCTGCCAGGCTCCTCTGTCCATAGGATTCTCCAGGCAAGAATACTGGAGCGGGTTGCCATTTCCCTCTCCAGGGATTCTGTCTATAGGGTAGACTTTTTTTTTTTTTTTTTAATAGATGAAAAACTAAGGCTTGGAGATATTAATCAATTTACTTAAAACTACTCAGTGATGTGCTGAAATATTAAGGATTGACTTAGCTTCTGTCTTCCCATACCACCTAATGCAGAAGAGACTGATACTAAAAATTGTATCTATTTTAATGGTGGCCTGAGGAAGAAACTGCCCTTGAATTCTTCTCTGCTTAAGCTTTTGATGTTAATTCTTCTTCATTGTGAAGTTAATTGATTTTTCAGTTTGGTTATTCTGCTTTTGAAAGTAGTAGCTGGGGCATCAGTGATGTAGAATTCATAAATTTCCAAGAGTTAGAGAAGGCTGTATTAGATGCATAGATTTTTTTCCTGTTTCCTAATAGTTCATCATCAGAGAATAAAGACTAGCCTGTAGCACTCTGTATACCCTGTGTCATTAGATGAATAATTTCAGGCTACTTAAGGAAGAAGTCAAGACAGAGAGAATTCTATCCTGCTTCCCTCCTGCTTCATTCTGAAAGGATTTGAACATCCTTCAAATATGAAATTAAGGGATGAAAAATATGAGGTTTTTCCACCATCTTTTAATAGTAGCTCCTTCAGTTAGTGTAGCAGTGAAAAAGCAAACAAACAAAACAAATGTACTGGGGCCTGGTAAATGTATGTGTTGATGAAAGTTGGGAGACAGGACTAAGCAAAGGAGCAAATTCATTTTTTAATCAAATTGAAGTAACTGAACAGAGACAGAAAAATTGTATTATTATTATTATTTTTTAACTACTGAACAGGCTATTCAATAACAAGCTTTTAACTATTAACAAGCAAGAAAACATTTTTACAATAGGCATCATCTACTCAGGGGTGCCTTGCTTATGCCAGTATCAAGGAATTGCAGTGAGAGTTCCATTGTCTCCTATCTCACTCTCCCCCTCTGCTGGGTACTATTATTATCTCCAGTTTTGTCTCCAGGAAACTTAGGCTCCGAGAAGTTAAGTAACTTGTTCAAGGTCATCTGGCTAAGAAGAGTCAGACCTGGTGAGCCCAGGTCTGTGAAATCCAGAACCTGTCTTTATAACCAGGAAGTTTTTCTATCTCAGACATTTATAAGAATTGCTTATGCAGTTCTAAGCTGAGAGGCAGGGTGAGAAAAGGACCTTGAATGTAAAGATTACTGTCCAAATTGAACTTTTCTAGGCTCCAACCGAATGCTTGTGCAGGAGTTTGTGTGGCTGGAGACCTTAAAGTCCTGCCCACCACTGGCAAGCTCTTCCTCCAGTGGGAAGAGGAATGGGAGGGTCAAAGGGGTGAGCACGGCTTTAGGCTGTCAGGTGAGCAAGCTGGTGCAGCCCCAGGGCAGAGGAAGCCGAGTCCAAGGGAAAGGCTAGTTAAAGCCGTAATACTTTATGACTTACTAATGAATTCCATTTTATAGCCCAACTCCCTTAAGTTGTCTCTTCCTGTGATTAATTCTTGTTCTCCCCATCCCCGTTAAGCAGACGGCTGTTGATAGGGAGTGTTCCGTGTTGAATGAGTAAAACGTACTAATGCATGTTCTCTTCAGCCAGAGATAACCTTGCTTTAAACATGATGGATGCAACTTTTACAAGGCGAGATATCATCAGGAAAGGGGCCTTGAGGCTTATGCATCAGACCCTGGGGGATAAACTCACTGTCCAGCAGCATCTCAATCGCTCTCTTGATCATTTCGAATAACTTGATCTGCCTGTCAGTGTCCCTCAAATGAAGTGATTCATTGATGTGAATAACCCAACCATGGGGTCATTCTGGATTTAATCAACTTTTTTTTTTTTATTTGTTTCCCCTCCCTGAAAAATATTCCACACCTTTTTCTTTCTCGGTTAACACCAAGACAAAGAAGCAAGGTTTCTGGGAAAGTCATAGTGCTTAAAAGTCACTAAATGGCACAGCGTTAGAAGGGACTCCTTTTGGGGACCAGAGAACTTTAGCTCTCCCAATACGTGTTTGTGTGTAGACTTGCAAAGACTTAGAGAAAGAACAGAGAGGTTTTTCTGGTGAGGATTAGACATTTAGTAACTTCAACGCAAGTCACCTCAATCCCAGACTTCTTAATTTTGACCTGGTCCACCAAAATATACAGAATAAAGCCACCAGTCACTGGTGGTTCTTATTTATAGGGATGTGTCTGGGATTGAGAAAGCTCCAGATAAAAGGCAAGGATGGAGAGGAGTGAGCTGAGCTGGCAAATTGGCTGGGACTCCTAGGAGGAGGTGCTCACAGGATACAGGTGCCTACTTGAAAGCAGAAAGAAAAAGCAAAGCAAAAGTATCCTGGTGTGCACAAATTATTTACGTGTCCATTTTCTTTTAGCTCTTATGAAGGATCTCTTCCACGCTGGCAGAAGACTTTAGTTTAAAGAAGAAAAAAAAATTCTTTCTCGCAGAACTGATAACCAAATAAAATACTGTTATATTTTCTGTCTAATAAGCACAAGAAGTTCCATAACTCCCTTGATTAAGCGTATTATCCTTTTGCAGAAAGTCAGCTTGATTTATGCAAAAAGCGATTTGGACATACTTTCTCCGGCCATGGAGATTTCATAATTCCTGGTGTATGTCTGGAAAATCTCCTCTCGTCGTGAGTCCAAACCAAATTAATGTCTTCCAGAGTGACCTGAGGAATTAATGAGGTTTTTGCTGTCAGTTCTACCCATCCAGGGTCAAGTAAATCATTTGCTGGCTCTCGGGCCGCTGTTTTTTTTGCTGCCTCTCTGACTCCACGTTCAATGATAACAACATTGCAGATGCCTTTGAAATACGGCATTGCCGACACTCTCCGTCCATCTGCTGGGACATATTTTAGGCTCTGCTTCTCTTTCTGCTGTAAACTCGGCCTTTAATGGAGTCGGTAATTGCTGATAAATGGGGTATCAATGAAGTCAGCGTACTGGAGGTTCCCCCATTCTTTTCGGCTGATGTATGCTATTTAAATCTCCTCTGACGTGACTTAGAATTATTGTGTGCCCAACTGGTGTTCTTGGCTGAAGACTTGAATTATTTTTTCCCCTTCTTCTTTTCAGACAAACTAAAGCTGGTCAGTAAGAGGCTTTCTTGGGGGCACTTTGTTCTTCTTCCCAGAAGAAGTTTCACCACCTGCTGTAAGGTCATGTCCACAGAATGAGGTGGAATCTTCAGGACTTTTCTCTCCCTCTCCCACCATCACTAGAGGGCTAGGACCACCAGATCTCCTGGGAATCTTAGCTATGAAATAAGTGGAAGGTTTCCAAAGCTTTGAAAGTGACTCATTTGAAAGACTGAAAGTCTAGAATTGTGTGTTTGTCACTAGAGTTCTCACTGTTTTCCCTTTTATTTCTTCAACTGTTTATAATCAAGCATTAAAAGCAGAAGCAATGATCATCTCCCTTCTAGTCTCCTTATTCTATTTAATTTTTCATTTCTCACAAATATGTGGTCAATTTGCTGCTGCCAAGGAGAAAACAACCCAGCTGGACTGGTGAATATTTTTTCAAAACTTTTTATTTTGTATTGGAGCATAGCCGATTGGCAATGTTGTGATAGTCTCAGGTAGACAGCAAAGGGGCTCAGTCATACATGTACATGTATCCATTCTCCCTCAGACTCCCCTCCCATCCAGGCTGCCACATAACACTGAGCAGAGTTTCCTGTGCTAGTGAATTCTTCTGTGGATTCTTAGCCCTCTGGTCAGCGGACCTGGGGGCCTGCTCTTTACCATTTTTCAAGATAGAAGTAGAATTTTAGAAATAGACATAGAATTTCTGTTTCTTTTCAAAATACAGAAACCTACTAAAGGTACCTACCAACCACTGGTTTTCTGCTCCAAACCAGCCATATGGATATAAACATGCTCCCACAAGGATTGAAAGGTTAAAGCTTCGAATGCCATCTGAATCTCCCTGACCTTCCAAACCTCAGTTTTCTCAGCATAGAGACAGCCTAACCTGTTGCTTAGGACTTGGGAACCCTGTGGTGGCTGCCGCTGGCTCACAGTTTTTCACATTTATTATTTACTAAGACCCTTTCCTATATTATGTCGTTTAATCCTCACCAACATTCTTTGAGGCAAGTACTGTTCAACATCATTATCTTACTGACAGGGAGATAGACACCAATTAAACAATGAGGCTTAAAAAAAGTTTTATAGGGTTTTCCCTGGTGGTCCAGTGGTTAAGAATCTACCTGCCAATGCAGGGTTTGATCCCTGACTAGGAAGATCCCACATGCCTCGGGGCAACTAAGCCTGTATGCCACAACTACCAAAGCCTTTGCACCTAGAGGCCATGCTTTTGCACCAGAAGCCACCGCAATGAGAAGCCCATGCAGGGCAACTAAAGAGGAGCCCCAGCTCACTGCAACTAGAGAAAGCCCAAGGGCCACAACAGAGATTCAGAGCAGCCAAAAACAAATAAATTAAAAAAACAAAAAAACAAACAATAAAATTTTATGGCTCTTAATGTTTTCAAAAAACTTTCCCTATGTTATTCCATCTTTTCTCCTCAAAAACTCTGTTAGGTATTTGTTATGCTGTCCCTTCCACTGGAATATACAGAGAAGACAAGAGGCCTTTTCAAGGTCACACAAGCCAGGAAGGGCAGCGTGATGACTTGAAAGAGACATAGTAATTATAAACATGCCTCAAGAAAAAAAAAGTTGGAATAATATAATTGGATGCCTAATTGTCCTGGCCATGATATGATCCATTTGTGCCTGAGTGTAAAACGGACTTGACACATTCATATTTTAGATTAGACCATAAAACTAACAAACAATAAGCCGAACTATTGTGAGCAAGCATGTGATAACTGAGGAAAGATGAGGTGGGGCTGAGGAGAAGATGTGGAAGAAATTTCAGTGACCTAAATGAAGAACTTCAGGGAATTTGGTGAAAATTAGGTTGGAGTTTGAGAGGAAACTCTGATGAATAATTTTGCTAAAACCCTGAAAATGTCAGGCTGGCTAACTCCTTTGAGTCCTTCTCATCCATTTTTGATTTTGTTCAGCTGGGAAATACCTCAGAAGTTTTCCTTCAGTTTTCTGTCTGTTGGAAATGGGTGTGTGGTATCTATAGCTGTTTCCCTTTAAAATAAACCAAAAAGTAGAAGAAACGTTAGAATGAACTTTAGGGAACAGAATTGGGAAACGTTCCCTTTGAATTGTAGAGAGTGGCTTTTTTGTTTTCCTAGAAGGCAGGCTTTATTTTTCTAAATGAGAGTGGGGGACTTCCCTGGTGGTCTAGTGGTTAAGAATCCACCTGCCAAGCAGGGGACACAGGTTGACCTTTGCTCCAGGAAAATGCCACAAGCCAAGGGTCAACCAAGACTGTGTGTCACAACTGCTGAGCCCGAGCACGTGGAGCCCAAGTGCCACAACTATTGAAGCCCGTGTGCCCTCGAGCCTCTGCTCTGCAACAAGAAAAGCAACCGCAGTGAGAAGCCTGCACACTGAAACTATAGAGTATACCCCGCTCGCCCCAACTAGAGAACGCCTGTGCACCAATGAAGACCCAGCACAAACAAAAATGAATGAATGGATGAATGAATGGGGTTGGCTAAGAAAAATATGGGTTCTGGGGGCGTAGTGTGAATAAGAACCTCTGAAATAATACCCACAGGATCACTGCATGGGTGGAGACTGGCAAGCATCCAGTACAGTGGATTTGTGGGGAAGCCCTGTGTTTGAAACTCTCTTACTGTTACTTCCTAGTGAGTAACCCTAGCAAGTCAGTGCATACTTAAGCCTCAGGTTTTGTTCACCTGGAAAGTGGGGAACGCTAAGACCTAGCTCACAGGCCTATGGTGACTATTAGATGGGATAAAATATATGCAAGGTTTGCAAACTTTGAAGCAGTAGCAACTTCCCCTATTGCTCTTTATTAAGGACCCTCCCCCCAACATTTAAAAATTTATTTTTAATTTTTATACAATTTTAAAGGGTAACTTTCTATTTACAGTTATTATAAAATATTGGCTATATGCCCCATGTTGTGCATCCTTGAGCCTGTCTTACATCCAATCGTTTGTACCTCCCACTCTCTCACCCCCATCTCCCCCAGGTAACTGCTAGTTTGTTCTCTATATCTGTGAGTCTGATATATTTTTTAAAAATTATATTCACTTGTATTTTTAAGACTACTCATGTAAATGAGATCATACAGTATTTGCCTTTCTCTGTCTTATTTCACTTAGTGTATAACCCACCATGCTCACCCACATCCATCCATCCAGTTTTGCCCAAATGGCAAAATTTCATTCTTTTTTATGTCTGAGTAGTATTCTCCTCCTCTATATTTTGATGTGTGAAATTAAGTGAAGATTTAAATCAAGGGCCCTCTTGAAGCCGTAACTGTCAGCAAAAGTGTGGGGGATGTAGGGTTGCTGGTGATGGGTGGTGATCTGAAGGGGCAGATGGATTCTGGCTTGATCATTCTTGTGTTTGGAGTTCGGCAAAACCTCTCACTGGAGCCTCCATCTTCTCTCCTACTGACTTCCTCCCTACATCAACGCCCAAACATGGGTCCTGCAAATGTGTGGTCATAAGCCAGTTGTTCCTCCAGAGTTTAGAGCCAAGATGCTTATCTTCAGGATCTAAGTGCTAGCCAGCAAAAAGCAATATACAGTTTGGCTGTACCTGGTTTCCCACCGAGCACTGCAGTGTATCATTAAGCAAAAATAAAATGAAACACTTGGAAATTTCTAATGCACCCGCCATAAGCAGTCATCCATCTTCCTCACTCAGCTTGACTCTGGAGAGTTCTCTTGTAGAGGCTGCTGTGCTGTGACCCTGTTGTTGGTATTTTCTTTCTTTCTTTGCTGTTTATATTTTCAAGCCACCCAGGTGCTGATGCTCTCTGATGCTCTCAGCAAGCAGGTAACCTTGCCCCACCTTTGACAATAACCTAACCATCCCTGACTTGCCAAGTTCTGAGAATGGGGTCTCCCAGCCCCTCTTCTCGCATCAATTAGTGTTGAGTTTGTAAAACTGCTGGGCAACAATACAGTCTTGCACAGGATAAGGAGGAAGAAACCATGTGTTAGGAGAGTTCGATCTCATCTCTGGTGGCTTTGAGGTGCTAAGAAGTCCCCCATTGCTGTGTCACCGTCATTCCTACTGGATGGAAACAGTGACTCTCATTCTGTGATACTGTTGTGTGGATGTGCTGTAGCGGCTTAAGGAGTGAAATACACATGGTTTTGAGAATATGAGAGCCCTCTGCTCCTAGCCCAGGGCCTGGCTCAGGCTCTAGTGGGGCCTGATGAATGCATTTTGAATAAGTGAATAAATAAGTGGACAAGTTGTAAAGTGTCACTGCCTTTGTGTCAGTGACCAGGTAAGAAAACATGTTGCTGCAGCAGAGTGTCTGGAAGGCTTGTATCCATGGGAGGAGAGCCTTTATCACTTTGGTTTTGGCTGGGAAAGGTGATGGTATTTCTGCCTGGAGGATGCTTCCACTGACAGAATGGAGGTCATGTGGGCTCAATACAGGGACTGGGGGCAGAAACAAGCAAGTGAAACAGAGGGCAGAGGGCCTGGAAGCTGGGTAGGCAGTGTGGGCTCCATCCTGAAGGCAAGGAGAAGGCAGCATATATATATTTTTTTTTCAGCAAAAATGTGATGTGAATGCAGGTCTCTAAATCTATCTGTCCATCTATCTTGGGCTTCCCAGGTGGCTCAGTGGTAAAGGATCTGCCTGTCAATGCAGTAGATCCTAGTTCAATACCTGAGTCAGGAAGATCCCTTGGAGAAGGACATGGCAACCTACTCCAGCATTCTTGCCTGGGAAGTCCCATGGACAGAGGAGCCTGGAGGGGTACAGTCCACAGGGTCTCAAAGAGTCGGACACGACCTAGTGACTGAACATGCATGCATCTATCTATCTATCTATTCGCCCATCTTCCGTTTATCTATTTATGTGTCCTTCTATCTATCTGAGAATGAGACACATAGGAAGGGTGACAGAGACAGAGCGAGTGAAAGAGAGAGAGAGGGAGAGAAATCAATCAGCCAGTTCTGCAGACCCCATTAGTATCTGGCAAGAATGGTAATACAGCAGTTATGTGGGGGCAGTCTGGCAGAGAGTGGAGACAGTGGAGCATCCCTTGGAAATGGAAAGAGAGAGACCAGCTCCCCAGAGAAACTGTCGGTGGCTCCAGCTCTAAAACTTTGACTTTCAGTATGTTCTTGGGCTCGCTGCATTCCCAACAGCATGAATAGAGGGGAAATCCATATTGTGGGGTAAATTTTCCAGGTGGCTGCCACAAGTGACTGTCCTCAGATGGGTTGCCAGGGTCTGGGGTAGCAAAGGGCACGTGCAGCTGCATCCACGATGGATGGGCAGGATGTGATCAGCCAACACAGGTCTTGGTACAGAGACAGGTGTAAGAATGTCCAATCCACACCTACAGTGCATCTGTATTTTCTTTGCATCTTGTCACATCCTAGTGTGCTGTGTGCCAAGTCACTTCAGTCATGTCTGAATCTTTGTGACCTCATGGACTGTAGCCTGCCAGGCTCCGCGGTCCATGGGATTCTCCAGGAAAGGATACTGGAGTGGGTTGCCATGCCGTCTTCCAGGGGACCTTTCCAACCTGTGGAACAGCAAATGCATAAAAGGTTTACCAATTTGGTAAGGGAATGTCTGGTAACAACAGCGGCCTTTTGGGATACTGCTTATGCATATGTGAATTCTTCTCTCATCATTGTGTAATCTGGTTTCACAGCTGTTTAGCCAGTTAGAGGCTAGAAAGATGAGACTTAAATGTTATTGTGCAGCTCATGAAATAATTGAGTACTAATGGGCCTTGAGTGCAAAAGCAGTGGCTCACTGGTAGGTGTTTAAAACATAACCCCACTTCCATCCTCACTTAGAATGCCATACTCCTCCTCCTTCCCTCTGTCCCAGAGAAAACAGTCTTCATTTCTGGCTGTCAGTCCTACATGGCTCTCCATGTGGCTAGATGAGTAAAAGGTTCTGTATTTTATTAATGGATTTCCCTAGAGGCTCGGTGGTAAAGAATCTGCCTGCCAATGCAGGAGACATGGGTTCAATCTCTGGGTTGGGAAGATCCCCTGGAGAAGGAAATGGCAACCCACTCCAATATTCTTGCCTGGAGAATCCCACGGACAGAGGAGCCTGGTGGGTTATAGTCTATGGGGTCACAAAAGATTCAGACACAACTTGGTGACTAACCAGCAAACAACTTGCATTAATGCCTAATAATACTGAGACCCTTTCCAGAAGATTTCCCTCTCTTTCCCGGTGGTTGGAAGATGGTGGGAGCTGGAGCAATTAACTTCAATCCAGAGACTGAAGTCACCTGGCCGGTCACTATAAGCACTGGCCTCTCTATTTGGGAACTACAAAATGAGAGGACTTCTCCACTGGTCCAGTAGTTAAGACTCTGTGCCTCTGCTGCAGGGAGAAAGGGTTTAATCTTGGTGGGGGAACGAAACTCCCACATGCCACACAGGGTGGACAAAACAAAACAAAAAGAAAGTTACTGCAACATGAGAAAAAAAAATCAACTCCAATCCTATTTAACTTTTGGTTTTGTGAGTGCTTTTGTTATGGCAGCTTAACCTGTGCCTCAGCAAATATGGTGATGGAGAGGGAAGCGGAATGATGGAGTGTGACACTGGCAAAGCCAGGCTGGGATATCTTTGTTTTTCTCTTCTCCTCCTTCTCCAAGGCATTTCTCCCTTTTTTGTTTCACATTTCTATATGGTGTGGTGGGAAATCTCTAGGGACCCTGGCCTTAGGAGAGGAAATTAGCAATCACACAGAGGTGAATGATTCTATATTGGATGTAAGAAAACTGCTCGCGCCCATGCTCCCCGCTCGGCACCCACCACCTACCTGGACCGTGAGCCCAGCGAAGCCCTGGCTCCAAGCTCATCGCAGCGGAAAGCCTCAAAACACAACAGAAAGTGGAAAGATAGTATTGAGAGTTTTCTATGACCTTCATACAGCTTCCCCTAATGTTAACATCTTACACAATGATGGTACTTTTATCAAAATTAAGAAGTTAGCATCAGTACAGTCACAGTAGCTAAACTATAGACTTTATTCAATTTCTCCAATTTTGTCTAATAAAGATTTTCTGCTCCAGGATCTAGTCCAGGCTACTATGTTGCATTTAGTTGTCATAACTTCTTTGTCTCTTTAAATCTATGGTAGCTTCTTGTTCTTTCCTTGTCTCTGCTGACCTTGATACTTTGGGTCACCTATTGGGTAGACGACCCCCTAACTTGCATTTATCTGATGTTTCTTATGATTAGACTGAGATTATAGATGACTGGGAAGAATACATCATACCGGGTACACAATATCAGCATGCCCTGTTTTCTTTCTTTTTGCTGGTTGCATTAGCCTCAATTAGTTGGTTAAGGTAGTGTCTGCCAAGTTTCTCTCCTGCAAATCCTCAAGTTTTCCCTCTTCATTCTCTATTTGTTAGAAGTGAGTCAATATTTTCAGCCCATTGGATTCAAGGGGAGGACAATGAAGCTCTTTTGAGGAAGGAGGAGTATCAAAGATTTTGATGTATATTAAAACCACCACAGTAATTAATAAATATTTTTCAAAAGTACTTTGAAGTTCTGCACAATCTTCTTTCTCTTTAAAGTTTGTCTCACTAATTTTTAACATGCATCAGTGGATCTCACCTGCCATAATTATTACTATGTTTTAGTGATGATTTTCTGTCAGGAAGATTTGTCCTTATTTTCTTTCATTTGCTTACTTAAGCATTTATGTCTATCAAGTATGGATTTATGCATATTTATTTTGTTTTTAGCTTATAATACAATACAATTGTTATTTTGTTGCTCAAATTGTTTGAGTTTTGTTTACTGGGAGCTCTTTGAGGTGTCCTTTTTTTTTTTTTGGCAAGATTTATTGTGAACAGAGGGGAAGGGCTCAGTCCTTCTTGGCTGCCGCTTTCCTCACGGCGGCCAAGGCGTTGCTCAGCTCCTCTCTCTTCCTCTTCGCGAGGATGTGCGTCCCCACCCTTTTCTTGATGAACTTGAGGGCCCGCTTGTCCTTGGAGACCTTGAGCAGCTCCACGGCGCGTCGCTCGTAAGGGGCGAAGCCACACACCTCCCGGGTCACGTCCCGCACGAACTGGGTGTGTTTGGTGAGACGCCCGCGGCGGCGGCCGCGCCTCGGCTTGCCCACGTTCTCGGTCACCTTGGGACCCTTGTTGAGGCCCACGGCCACGGGGGGGCGCAGAGCCGTGGCTGTTGTTCTACAGTGGCTGCCGCGGCGGAAGCGGAGGTGTCCTCGTGATATGCCCTCATCCTTTTGTTTTCACATGTTTTGTTAAGCACTTCTTTACTTCTTGGAACTTCAAGACACTTTGGGTTCACATTTTCTCTACCCAGCTTAAGAGTCAGCCATTTCTATTAAGGATTCCTTGTTCTTTTGGTGGAGAATGGTATTTAGAAATAAAAATCTGGGCAGTCAGGGTGTTTATTGCTCTTAGGGTGTCACTGATTCTAGTACCTCTGAACAGAGAGATCTTGGAAATATATATATATATATATATATATATATATATATATAAATATATATACTCACTCATGAATCACAAGTCTATAATTATTTATGTTGGTTGCTCAGTCATGTCCACCTCCTTGTGACCCATGAACTATATAGCCCTCCAATCTCCTTTGCCCATGGAATTTTTCCAGCAAGAATACTGGAGTGGGTTGTGATTTCCAGGGAGTCTTCCTGACCCTGGAAGATCCCCTGGTGTCTCCTATATTGCACGCAGACTCTTTGCCACTGCAGCACCATTTAAGAATGAATGCATATTGACATCTCTGATTTTAACCCAGTCAGTACCACAGGATCTATTCTGGACTTCCTTCTGTTGTTTGTAGCTTCTTCCCCTGACAGTGAGTGATCTGAATCTCATTGATTACCATGCATTGGCTTAGTTGTTCAACCCGAGAATACATGTAAAGCAGTTTCAGAATTGTTTACCTGTGCATCCCCCTCCCCCATGAGAAATAGCTAGAATAGAGTGCTAAAATACAGTTCCTTTTTGCCTTTAGCTTTGTCGTATGGGGTCAAAAAACTGTTTTCTGAAGTTTCTAAGTTAGGCTCCCTTTTTCTCTAGTCCTTTAAATAAAGCTTGTCATATATTTGCAATATAGTTAAACTTATTTGTCATAATCTGCCTTGGTTATGCCTGAGTTTTCCTGAATACCCTGGTAGATTTTTAGAAAACTTTCACATGGTGAAATTTATCTTTGTGTTGTAACATTTTATGAGATTTGACAAATTCATAGAGTCATTTACTCACCTCCAAAGTACCATGAAGAACAGGTCCAGTATCCTAAAATTCTCCTGCATGGCTCCTTTGTAGTCATCACTCCCCTGCCTAATAATCACTGATCTCTTTCCCATCCTTATAGTTTTGCCATTTCCAGAATGCCACAACGAGAATCATACAATTTGGGAATTGGCTTCCTCACTAAAACTGTATCTAAAATTCCATGGTATTATATGAATTAAATTTTTTTCTTTTAGTTGTTGAGTAGTATTGAATTGTTTGGATATACCACAGTTTACTTTATCCATTCACTTCCAGCATATGGAATTGTGAGTTTCATTTTGTGTGTGTGGTTATGTGTGTCAATCTTTTATGTTTGTGATGATACCTCATTGTGTTTTTAATTTGCATTTCTGGGGCAGGAGGAGAAGGGTAAGACAGAGGATGAGATGGCTGGATGGCATCACCGACTCAATTGACGTGGGTTTGGGTGGACTCCGGGAGTTGGTGATAGACAGGAAGGCCTGGAGTGCTTCGGTTCATAGGGTTGCAAAGAGTCAGACACGACTGAGAGACTGAACTGAACTGAATGATAATTCGGTTGTTTATTTTCTTATTGTTAAGTTTTAAGTTCCTTTAAAAAGGAACAGGATACAGGTTTGTTTTTTTTTTCCTGATTTGTGATCTGCAAATATATTTTCAGCTCTTTGGCTTATTTTTCATTTCCTTAACAGTGTCATTTGCACAGCAAATGTTTCTAATTTTGATAGTCTCATTTATTCACTTTCCTTTTTTCAGGAATTGTGCTTTTAGTATGCTATGTTAGACTTTTAATGTGCCACAAACACCTTTTAAGTTATAGTTATATCTCCTCTACTTGATAATGTGCCATATGATGATGGGCTCTATACAAACTAAATAGTAATATATAATAGTTTAACATTTATAATACAATATTCATATTTCTGTTTGTGTTCTAATTCTTCATGAATTAGAATTCCTCATCCTAACACAAACTATATATTGCTACTCATGTCTCTTTAGAAAGTATTTATGTTAATTTAGCTCATGCTTTGAAAGGTGGTGAGTTTGAGTGGGTTTGGGGGCAGAAGGAGAATTAGACCAGGTGGGTGTTGGGTCTGCATTGACTGGCTCTGGTAACTGGAATAATCATTTCAGCCCCCTCCCCCAGGCCCTAGTTTTCTCAGTTGTCTATTCATATATGGTTATTGTACAAGTAAAATGAGCTTAGGTAGATTCTCATATAAAGGCATTTTCTCGTTCTAAAAAATGTAAATCTACCCCTAGACTTGTCCATGATACATGAGAAGAAAAATCAGTGAAGGAAACAGAGAATGCTAGACAATTCTCCCTTATGTGAGAATTAAGAGCACTACAATAGAAGAACCTGTGTCCAGGACATCGGAACAATCTTGGACCTGGCCACACCCCAACTCCTCAAGGATGGGCACTGGTCTGCCTGACTGGAAGGTTATGTAAGATCGATCATGATAAACAGCAAACCAGGGCCCAGTTGGAAATCCTACCAACTACCACCATTTTCACTTATCACCATAAACTAGCAAAAAATAGAGGCCACTGAGTTCAACAATTTCTTGAATTGTTCATCTTTCTCCTGTCACTTAAAATTCTAAAGATCATGGAATGTTATTTCTGGAAGGGACTTTCCAATACACGACTCTATTTTCTGATTCCTGATTTAGAACACAGGGGCAGGCACATGATCTCCCGGAGGGGTAGTTGTGTTTCCTACAAAATAATTAGATGCTTTTTCCACCTGGTCACCCACTCCTCCCTGTGCTTCTTTTCCCACTAGCTTTGACCCTGGTAGGGCCCCTCATCTGAGATTCTACCTTCATTAAGTTTTCTCCTCCTGCTGAACTTCTCCTTCAAGACCCAGTTCAAATGTCTCCTAGCCTGTGTCATATTCCATCTGATTCTCCTCCCACCACCCCCTACCAAAATGAATCACTTGTCTGAGCTGACATAGACCTTTCATAGCTGTTTTGACATGCTATTAAAGGTTTGCTTCTGCGCATATTTCCGTTGTATACAAGTACGTGTCCTCGTATGTCTTCTTTGCTAAAGCATGAGTGCCTTGAGGAAAAGAAAGGTGCTTATTCCCATCCCAGGTCTCGGTGCACAGATGGCTTTCATGAATGTTTGTTGCTTGGGATCTGACTTCATGCCTTTATTTTAAAGGTGAGGGAACTGTAAGTGACTTGTATCATTCCTTTTTCAAAAATTCCCTTTCTTTAAGGATTGATTGACCTATATTCAGTATTCCTGGGAGTTGATGGTCTTTGTTGAATTATTTCTTACAATTCTTTTTAGCACAAAGAACTCATGGTTCCTCTTTGTATAAGCTATAAGAGCAAGTACTTAGGACTTAAGTAAGCAGACTACGGAGCAAATAGTCCGCAGTCCTCAGGGATGCACAAACAATTCTGCTTCTGGTAAGCCCAGCTGACAAAACTACAGGAGGCCCTGATATAGATTGTCTGGGATTTTCCTGTGTGGGATGGACACAATTAGATCTGCAGAACATCTGATCCTGTGAAACAAAGGCTGACAGTACGATGAATAGCCTGCTACTACATTTTCATCAGTGTTCCTACTAACAGACAGACACACTCTCTCATTCACTGTGTCCAGAAAGCCAAAATTTATAGATCTCTTCCTTTGCAAAAACTCCTAAACCTGGTTTATTTCCATGGACTTGACCTTTGGCGTTCAGACTTTCTCCCCACTGGCAGACCCGGGGTCCATTTTTTCCTGTAGACGGCCATTTTGGCAGTCTCCTTAACAGCCTGAGGAAAGAACCAGAAGTTCTACATATGGAGACCTCATCCTCGGTTGCCTAATGGATTCAAAAGACATCCTGAATATTCATCATTTCTCCTTTTATGAGCACCTTGGCAATTCCCTCCAAAGGTGAAGGCTGCAGTAAATTCAGGAGTGCCATTTAGTGAATACCAATTTATTCTCAATTCAAGTCTAGTTTTTTTCCTGCTCCACGGCAGAGCATTGGAGCTCCTGAGATCTCCGTGAATGCAGGGCATTGTCTCAGCTCTGAGGAGGCAGGATTGTTTGTGCAAATCTGAAGCCTAAAGACGTTGTCTGCTCCCCAGCCTACTTGCTTAAGCACTGTGTACTTACTCTGCATTCTCCTCCAGTTCCCTCACTGGAGAAGCTGGAAATGATCTTGGGGGGAAATGTGAAAGTCATGCTAGAGTGCTTGTCTTGGTGATGAGGCTTTTAATTAATAGTTGTAAATTAGCAAATATTATTTTTCAGCTCTGCACAAAGACCTTACCCTTTGGTGTCCTAGGGATCCATTACAATGTTCCTCAAGAGCATTTCCAGGATCCTGTTGCGGACAGTTGTTCACATAATGGATGCAGATTCAGAGAGAGACAGACACTCTCAGGACTTTGATTCATTTGATCAGTTCTGTCTGGTTGAACCCGAGTGGTGATGAGGGGAGGAGGGGATTTGGGGGGTGTGGGCTCTGACACTGTCTGCCATGAGGTCTGCTCTGTCTCCCCTCAGGGTCTCCACTGAAAACTGTGCTTTCCCCCTCATCTCACATCACTATCCCCAGCACGTCCCTCATCAATTTCCCATCATTTTCCCTTCTTTCCTGGCAAAACGGACCTGAGATCTCAGCCCCTTTTGCTTTTGCACCTTTTTACTCTAGAATGAAAGCACCTGTACTTATTATTTACCTACTCACAGTGGTAGGCTCTTTAAATAAGGCTTCCAATTCTATCTCCTAACTTATTCTAAGGAGATTATTGCTTGGACAAAGTGAAATGATTGTCAATCCAAAAGGCCTGGGCCCACCAGTCCTGGCTGCCTGCCCAAGGTTTCCCTGGGGACCTACCTTTTCTCCTCGCAGGTTGTTAAACGTCCATCTGAAGCCAGGAGGCTATGCCATTTCTCTTTCCTCCTTTATGTACCGCAACTGTCTTAGTGAATTTAAATAGTTCTTCAGCCTATCATGCAGGTTGCGCACCAAGGCTCACAGGCCACATTTGGTCCATGGACATGTTTTCTTTGGCCTTCACATTGTTTTGAAATGTTTTTAATTAGTTGTCAACGTTTACAGATTGGGAAATTTCACATTAAAATATCCTGACTTTGGGAGCCTCGTGAAAAATCTAACGATCTGAGTACTCCAGACCTGCATTTCCATTTAACAACTGGCTGGAACTGAACAGATGGGCGTGTTGTGAGGGCTGTGCATGCACTTACCAGTTTGCCACAATCCCCACCACTCTCAGTATTTCATACTAGCCCTGCTTGCTTGCACTGATCTGTCTGGCCTCTGTAGCCATTTCGGTTTGTGAGGTCTGGTCTAATGAAACACGGAAAGTCTGCCTAGGAGGATTATATTTTTTGATTTGTTGCCACTCTTCCCCAATTTATTCTTCTCATAGGAAAGAAGGGACTCAAAGAAGAATCGTGACTTTCACCAAATTTGGGGGGTGGTGGGTGGAACTCTTGGCATTCACCAGGGTGAAGAGGACAGATGGAAGTCTCACACAGTTAGTTAATATTATTTTTTTTTTCACACCCAAAGGCAGCAAATCAATTTAGTCTTGAATTTTGGAGATTCTGCAATTCTCTAGCAGGAATTTAAAAGCCCATTTCTTAAAGCAGGAATAGATTCCAAATATAATACTGGGGGAATACAACCGAGAAATAATCAACCAAATAGAATAGGAAATGGTATAGATCTCATCTAGAGCTGAACACAATGACTTTTCATCTGATCAAAGCAATGGAATTGTTGCCAATCACCAAGGGAGAGAAAATAGATAAAAGGGGCCAATTATTCCAGCAGAGAAGATTAAGCATGTTAAACTGCTTTTGAAACTCAGGCTGCTTTATAAAAACAAAGGATCATTGATCTTGTTCTTTGCTTTAGAGATGGTTGGCAAAGAGAGTGTGCTCCCTTGATTGAACAGTGAGTGGTTAGAGAAAGTTGAACCCTCTTCTATATTCTGTAAATAGAAACCGGTACCATGCTAGGTCATGGCTGAGCATCGTGGATAGGAGTGAGAATCAATGGTGCTCACAAGTAACCTTTTTCAAAATTTTACTTGCTCTTAGGATGGTCTTCTGTTAAAGCAAAAAAATGTATTGGGGTCCCTTAGTTTGTATCAGTAGGGAAGTGCTGAGGGGATGGCAAGCCTCCTTCCAGATCCTAGATTCCAGTATCCTCTGCAGTAGAGAATGTCACATCTCCTGCTACTGAGCTCTGCATCATCTATGAATTGGAAAAGTTGTTGTTGTTCAGTTGCTAGGTTGTGTCTGACTCGGCAACCCCATATACTGCAGCATGCCAGGCTTCTCTGTCATCCACTATCTCCTGGAGTTTGCTCAAACTCATGTTCATCGAGTCAGTGATGCCAACCAACCATCTCATCCTCTGTCATCCCCTTCTCCTCTTGCCCTCAATTTTTCCTAGCATCAGGGTCTTTTCCAATGAGTCAGCTCTTCGCATCAGGTGGCCACAGTATTGGAGCTTCAGCTTAAGCTTCAGCATCAGTCCTTGCAATGAATATTCAGGACTGATTTCCTTTAGGATTGACTGGCTTGCTCTCCTTGCAGTCCAAGGGACTCTCAAGAGTCTTCTCCAGCACCACAGGAATACTTTGGGTCTTTTTTGGAGGCAGATGAAAACTGAGCAGTCCATCTGAGCTCCTGTCTTTTTTCTTCATTTTGTACTATCCAAATCTGTATGCTGTGAAGTCATGTTTTAAACACAGGCCGACTTCCTGCTTTCTGTATTTGGGACTATTCTGATGATCAGACCCCCATTCTCTGTAGGACACTTAGACTTCTGACTCCCCAAACTCCCAATTTTTGGGAGTGCTTCGTGACTCTTGTTTCTGCTTCTCATTCAGAGCCATGGTGTGGTCCCTCTTGGCTTTTGATGTTAAGTGCCCTACTTGTAATCCGTTCAGGCTGAGAGAAAACTGAGAAATCGGAAGTATTTTATGTTCAGGCTGCGGGCCTTATGAGGTGATGACAATGTTCTATAGGGATATCTGTTCTGCTTTTCCTATTGAAATGGGGAGAAGAACTGGAGCAGAGTGCTTAACAGGGGCAGAGAGCACACAAAACTGCCTTTGAGGTAAAGCTGAGAATGTGGCAATGGTCTGTATCAGCTGGGCTCAAAGAGGTGAGGTGCTAAGAGCAGGTGGGGGAGGAAGGGAGGAAATGAAGGCTTCTGTACACATCTATGCAGAAGAAAAATCAAAGGGGCCAATAAATTGCAGAAATTTTAATTACTTTGGATAACTTTTATTGTAAACATCCAAAGATGGACCTTTTTGAATAAAAGGAAGTGACTGATGGCCACAGTGGTATGGGTCGACTCCCAAGGGTTGGGGTTGTGCCTCTGGCTGGAGAGCCAGTCACTGGGCTTGTGGGCAAGGGTGAATTCCTTATTCAGGTTATTGCCGAGGTTGTTGCTCAGTTATGTCCAACCCTTTGAGATCCCGTGGACTGTAGCCAGCCAGGCTCCTCTATCCAAGGGATTTCCCAGGAAGGAATACTGGAGTGGGTAGCCATTTCCTTCTCCAGGGGATCTTCCCAGCCCATGGATCGAACCTATATCTCCTGCATTGGCAGGCAGATTCTTTACCACTGAGCCACAAGGTACCTGATGTCAATTCCGGGACCTCTTTGGACTTTCTATTTGCAGAACAAACCCTTTCTTTCCTTGAAAGAAAGATACCAGAAAAAATTGTGGATACCTATTTTGATTCTTTTCTTTCTCCCCTTTTGTCATTTTGTTTCTGTAGACAAGCATAATTAATAACATGTCATTCTGTTCAGAAGACAGTGAAATTTCATCCTTCTAATTATTAATATATTATCTTTTTATATGAAGTTCTGGATGTACCAAGGTACTGTGGGTGTAGTAAAGTACCAGGAGAGAGTCAATAACTGCATTGTATTCTGGCTGAAAATCAGCCTGTCTTTATGATGCTTTAGCATCAACTGTTATTGGCTTTGACAGTGAATCAAGTTATTTTTGAGGTTACTTTACACAAGCTTTAAGTTCCACAGAGGATAGAATTTTACATAGTGCATCTTTATAAATGTTTGCCCTTTGGAACATTCATCTGTAGTCAATAAATCTACCCTATGTCAAGACCTGGGCTCTGGGGGTACATTAGGGAATCCCTTGTTCTCCTGGAGCTTAAAATTATAATTTTGAAATTATAAATTAGTATCTTTATTTGGGATGTAAAATAAAATCCTATGTGTCAGGACTTGGCACAGTGCCAGTACAAAAGAGACATTTCTTGACATGTGTGGAATTACGGGTTAACCCACCAGAACTTGGATGAGTCTGCAACAGTTGACTTTGTTTTGGTTTCTATTCTCCCTTCTTTAGCTCCTTTCCCCACTGTTAGGACTTCTGCCTACCAGTTGCTCTTCATGACTTGCATGGTCATTTAGAAAATTTTAGAATAGTAATAGCAGCTGTCTTTGTTCCCTGTTCTGGATGGAGGTTTTTCTCTAACATGACCAAGTCAGCATTTCAGCCTGCTGTAGGCAGCTCCTCCATACCTCATCCTTGACTTGCCTGCTCCAGGCTTGAGCTTTACTGTGGGCATGAATGTTTTACTACTTCAGCTCTAGCCTTGTCTTCCTACTTAGCTGTGTCAGGGCCAGTTCTACTAATTTTAAGTCTTTATCATATGACTTGTTTGTTCTTTTGAGTTAGCAATATTTGTATTTATTCTCTATTCCCTGGTAACTCAGATAGTAAAGAATTTGCCTGTAATACAGGAGACCCGAGTTTGATCCCTGGGTGGGGTAGGTCCCCTGGAGAAGGAAATGGCTACCTTCTCCAGTATTCTTGCTGGAGAATTCCAAGGACAGAGGAGACTGGTGGGGCTACAGTCCATGGAGTTGCAAAGAGCTGGACACGACTTTCATTTTAGGGGCTTTCCTGTTAGCTCATATGGTAAAGAATCTGCCTGCAATGTAGGAGATCTGAGTTTGATCCCTGGGTCAGAAAGATCCCTTGGAGAAGGGAATGGTTACCCACTCTAGTATTCTTTTCTGGAGAATTGCTTCAACAGAGGAGGCTGGCAGGCTACAGTCCATGGGATTGCAGAGTCAGACACGACTGAATGACTAATGCTTTTTTTTTCCTTAGTAGATTTCATCTTGCCTCCTCTTTTCTCACCCCTACCTTTATCTCAATACCATTAAATCTCTGGCAGTATTTTTTTTTTTTAAGGTTTTTTGTTTTTTTTTTCTGATGTGGACAGCTTAAAAAAAAAAATAGGTTGGATTTGTTACAATATTGCTTCTATTTTCTGGTTTTGGTTTTCTGACCAAGAAGCATATGAAATGTTAACTCCCCGACCAGGGATTGAACATGCACGCCCAGCATTGGAAGGAGAGGTGTTAACCACTGGACTGCCAGGGAAGTCCTTATGCCAGTATTTTGAATGCCTCTGGCTGTCACAGTATATTATTAACTTATGTGGCATTCAGCAGTAATAAATACCTGTCTGTGGTCTTTAAAAAAATAGAAGGAATGTAATTGGTGATAAAAATTTTGTTAATGCCCCAAAGAAGCTTGGATCTGTTATTTTCATTTAACCATGGTGGTGGTTTAGTTGCTAAGTCATGTCAATGCTAAGTCTTTTGAGATCCCATGGAGTATAGCCCGTCAGGTTCCTCTGTCCATGAAATTTTCCAGATTTTACCAAGTGTCTGTTACTTAATTAAAAATATTATGAGGCACTTGACTGAGGTACCAACTAGCTGACTGGATAATATTTTTCAGTGATTTCACTTTGGTTATGTACTTAGCAGATAAATTGTTTTTGTGACATTTTAGAAGAGAAAATATGTGTTGAATGAAACTTTATTCATTTGTACTTGTTTGCTGGCCTTTTCTTTCCTCAGTAGTTACTGAGATCTTCCCAAATTCCTAGCATTGATATGTTTAGGGTTAAAAAAAAAAACTATTATATAAAAGAACTATGAATTATTTTAATTAAGGCATTTGCTTAACAAATGAAACTAAGTTTAACTTCAGGGTGAGATAAAATTTCTCCATCAATGTTTCTGTTAGAGAGATTACCTGATGAAAAATGATCCTGTCTTTATCAGAAGGTGTTGCCCTCCCACTTTTCCAAGCAAGAATAAAAACTCAGCCTTAAATCCCCACAAATGGATAAAGAAAAAAAAAATGATTCCCATATAACCTGGCTTTTTGTGTAATCCTTTACTTCCCTTTGGAGGAAGGTCTTGTTCATTGACTGGTCCCAGCAAGAGACACATTTAATTGCTAATTCTTTGTTTTTCCTTTTTGTAGTGTTATATTTATGATTACAAAAGCTTGTTTAAGGCATTATGGCTAAAAAAAAAATGTAGTCAAACCTACTGGAGCTCTTAAGAAACTTTAATAGGCTATCAAAAAACAGTGAAGATTTATTTAATGTCTCCCTTCCAGGAGGATATATTGTTAGTTCAGCTGCAACTTCTTAACTTCATCATATTTTATATACTTTGGCCATCATAGATTGCCACAAGGCCTGTTACATGGTGTGATTTAGAATGTGTTCTGATTAAGTATACAGAAGTGATCCTGTTCCCCAATGGAGGAAGGAGAGGAACATCATAAATATACATTGTTTAAGTGTAAATTCTACTTCGCACTCACAGGTTATATTGTACTTGCATGTTTTATGCTCTGTTGGTACTTTAAAAAAATTCATCTGGGGGCATTTCCAGGGATCAAATCAAGAGCCAGGCAGTGGGGACCTACTTAGAATTCTCTCCTTAGAACTCATAGTGGGGGCAGAATAAGGTAAATGTAGGAAGTAAGTCTGTAGAATAAAACTCTCCCATCTAATTACAGAAATCTCAGTCTACCAGCTCCAAAGGGTAAGGATATACACTTTTTTATTTCCTACATCAAGGTTCCCAATTTGCCAGAGAAGTAAAAATTCCATTCATTGCTGGCCTCTTTTCTTTTTTTCAAAGAGGTCCCAAGAATCTGGGAGGCCATGGAAGGCTAGGAAAATGGGCAAAAGTTTTCTTGTCTCTGGATTCTCACGTTCTCATTGACAGCCTTGTGCTCAAACCATCAAGTGTCCTTGATAACTTGCTCACTGTTGGGTGTAAGTTTCAGGGATTTCTGCTGAGCCTGGGATCCCGAACTGGGAAATAGAGGTAAATACTGTTTCTCCATGTTAAACTGTGTGTAACCTGTAGAAACAGTTCATGTGATGAAAGCAGTACAATAAACGAAGACCGAATGAAATAAAGGAAATCGTAGAGGGCAGGGAAACGAAGACTCTTCTGTCTTTTTTTTCTTATGGGCAGTGGTTGCTTAATAAGTATTGTCTAGTTGTTCCATCACATGACAGTCCAAAGCTCCTTTGGGCTCTTGCATAGTATTTAAGTACAGCCATAGTCCTAATCTTAAACTCCTAGAGACCAGATGTTTTAGGGTTTTGTCAGTTATTACAAAGATAATATAGTGCACACACTTTCTGTGTGGCCAAGGGTAACACTTTTTAACAAACAGTATTTCTTGAACAAATATAAAGTGTGAATATTTTTCTTAAGTGAAATCAGTAAAGTCTACAAATAGTGTCACATCCATTCACATCAGGTTTTGTTGTCATTTAAATTGAAATGGAGGTCAGATCATTACAAAAAAATCCCATTGTTCAGGGGGTTTGTATTTTGAAATTGCGCATGAGGATTTTGGATTTTAAGTAAGAATCAAAAGCTGTCCCTCACTGGTCAAGCAGAGAGAATGAAATGTTCTCTGTACATAAACTGTCCACACCAATTTAGACATGTGGTAGGAGTATCATCTTTCTTCTTTATACTAACTTATTAGTTTCTTAAATGTGTAGGAAAAAAACAACCATACATGTTTGGCATTATGCCAGTTAAACAACATTAAAAAAAATTTTTTTTAAGTGAGCTGTAAGCCTTAGTCTTTCTCATTCTATTCATTCTATGATGAATAGGGATTTACTCTGAAGAACTGACGTGAGCATTGAGGATGCAAAGTTCATGAAGATGGTTTGTGCCTTCATCATGTTCCACATATGGTGGGAGAGAATGGGAAATAAGTGGGTAGGGATAATGTAGACAATGCGACAAATGCTCAATTAGAAGAAAGCACAGGATGCTATGGGTACAGGAAAAGAAAGCCAGCTCACAGAGGGTCAGGGTGAGAGAGGGTTTGCATGAACGGGGGAGGAGACAGCTCTGAGGTGAGTCTTGAGTGATATCTAGGCATTACCAGGTGAATGGAGGCAGAAAAGATGATGGAAGGAAGGTGGCAAAGGAATGTTCCACACAGCTGGAGCCACATATGCAAAGGCAGCACTATAGAATATGAGCTTGGGGGAGAGAGGACCCGTGGGGGTGGAAGTAAAGGGCCCGGTGCCGGCTTATGAAGGACAACTTGGTCTGATAATCTGGATCATCTACCCCTGTGGCTCATAAATGAAAAACTTGCTCTGCTGCAAAAAACCTGGTGGGAGCATCTGTTCATGAGCTACTACCAAGAGCTCATCTGGTTTGATTAAAGATCTGTTATTCATGTCAGAAGCAAGAGATTAGGCACTGCTCTGTTGTAAACACTAAGACGGATAAAAAATCTGGAACACACATGGGAAGAAGCAGTCTAAAGATCACACTTGGAGAATCAACTTCTAGCAACAACTGAACAACTGCCCCCAATCCTTTTCCAGAGAAGAAGAGAAGGTCTAGAGACATAGCTTCTAACAGACCAGTTTTCTACTTATAAAAGATCTCTTTGAGCCAAAAGCAAAAATAGACAAATAGAACTACATTAAACTTAAAAACTTTCACACATCAAAGAAAGCAATGAACAGAGTGAAAGGCAGCTTATGAAATGGGAGAAAATATTTGCAAATCATACACAAGGGATTTATATCCAGGGTATATGTAAGAAACTCCTATGATGACAACAAAAAACCCAACTAACTCAACTAAAATGTGGGCAAAATTATAATCAAAAAGATACGTGCATCCCAATGTTCATTGCAACACTATTTACAATGGCCAGGAGGTGGAAGTAACCTAAATATCCATCTACAGGGATAAAGAAGATGTAGCACATATATACAATGGAATATTACACAGCAATAAAACAGTGAAATAACAGCAACATGGAGATTATCATACTACATGGAGTAAGCCAAAGACTAATATCATATATTGCTTAAAAGTGGAATCTAAGAAAATGATATGAATGAACTTATTTCTAAAACAGAAACTGACTCACAGACATAGAAAAAAAAAACACTTATGGTTACCAAAGGGCAAGGGGAGAGGGATAAATTAGAAGTTTCAGATTAAACCATGCACACTACTGTATATAAAGTAGATAACCAACAAGGACCTACTGTAGAGCACAGGGAACTCTACTCAATATCTTGAAATAGCCTATAATGAAAGTGAATGTTAAAAATGTATATATATAATATATAAAATTGTAATGTTACAATTATGATAATGTTAAAAATGTGTATATACATGCATATATATATATATATGTATACACACATACACATACATATTCAGTTATATATATAAGGCTTCTGAGGTGGCAGCAGTGGTAAAGAATCCACCTGCCAATGCAGGAGACATCAGAGATGTGGCTTCAATCCCTAGGTCAGGTAGATCCCCTGGAGGAGGGCATGGCAACCTACTCTAGTATTCTTGCTTGGAGAATCCTATAGACAGAGGAGCCTGACAGGCTACAGTCCATAGGGTCACAGAAAGTTTGACACAACTGAAGCAACTTAGCATGCATGCATATATGTATAAAACTGAAGCACTTTGCTGTACACCTGAAACTAACACAATAGTGTAAATCAACTGTACTCCAATAAAATTTTAAAAAATATGAGCAAAGGATTTGAAAAGATAATTCTCCAAAGAAGATATGTAAAAGACCATCAAATATAAGAAAAGATGCTCAGGATCACTAATCATAAGAGAAATGCAAATCGAATCCACAAATCGGAAAAATTGGAACCCTTGTGTACTCTTGGTGGGAATGTAAATTTGAGCAGCCACTATGAAAAATGGCATCGAGGCTTCTCAAGAAAATACAAATAGAACCTGCTGTGTATTCCAGGATTCTCCCTTCTGGGTATATACCCAAAAGAATTCAAGCTGCATCTTGAAGGGATACTTGCACACCCATGTTCATTATTCACAATAGCCAAAAGGTGGAAGCAAACCAAGCGCTTACTGATGGATGAATGATTATAGAAAATGTGGCACATACATACAATGAAATATTATGTAGCCTTAAAAAGAAGGAAATTCTGTCACGTGCTGCACCACTGGCAAACCTCAAGGACATTTCGCTAAGTGCCATAAGCGATTCACAAAATGACTGTACTGTATGATTTCACTCATGAAATATCACAGAACCTGAAAGTAGAAAATGATTGCCAAGGGCTGGGGCAGGAGGGGGAGGAAATCAGTGTGCAATGGAGAGACAGTTTCTATTTTGTGAGATGAAAAATTTCTAGACATTAAACAATGTCAAGTTACTTAACACTGTTGAACTGCACACTTAAAAAGGGTGAAGATAGTCAATACAATGTATGTTTACTACCATAATAGAGTCAAAGATAATATTTCATTGAGTAGCAAGGTTCTGATGGTTGTGGAGGCTTCCTAAGGGTTTGGAAAGAGGCTGTGCAGGAAAAGGGTTGGCATTCTATGCCACAGCAACCTTAAGGGCACCAATGTGCCATAGCTCATAGACCAGGCAAAGAGAGCTGCAGGCTGAACAAGTTCTGGGCAGCTGTAGACTTTGCAGCGCCCTCTGTGCCCTCATTTCCTACCCTTTCCTCCCTTTTCTGAGCTGTTGCTGTGTTACTTCCAGTTCTTAGAACTGATGAATTATGGATGGTGGTCTTTCCCCAAGTGCAGGGCATTCTTCCTTAATTAGATTGGTTCATAACATTACAGTGCAGACCTGCTAGTTGGACATTTGGCACCAGGGCAGGTATAAATCTCTCTGCCAGCTCTCTGCACACCATTCCTAGGATGTAACACATACTTTACCATCACCCAGAGATCGCCGTCTTGCCTATGTGTACTGCCTCTGCCCCTCTCTGTTCACATGCCCTGAGGATTCAGACCTTTGTGATGCTGGGTTTTTTTATTTTTTGGCCAGTCTCAGCGACAGTTTTATGTTCCACAAAAAAGTGAAAAATAATCTTGTTTCCATTTCACCCTAGGAAGTAGGTTTTTCAGAAGGAATATCGTGTCCTTTTTATGTATCTTATGTATGTATTTAAATATGTATTTAGGGGTTTCCTAAGACATCTATGTGGAGAAGGCAGTGGCACCCCACTCCAGCCTGGAAAACCCCATGGACAGAGGAACTTAGTTCAACACTTCTAGCTGGTATTTGCAATTAGGAAAAACTGACAGAAAAAAACACATGCCACTTGGAGAAATGGGCAATGGTAGGAATAGTATTTCTTACAGATATTCAGGGATCTCTTGTCTGCAGTGTGATCCTGACAGAACAGTGTACAGATTGAAACAGCTTCTCTCCAACTTCCTCTCCCTTGGAAGTCCGGACTCTAGATGTCCAGGATGGTTGTGTTATGGGATGGCTTTCCAGAGCTCTTCATAGTCTTTGTACTTATCCTACCTTTTCTCCTTCTTCCCTAAGCAAAACAGCTGGAAAGATACCTTAGAAAGAATTTGCTATTAAAATCTAGCTTTAAGGTTATAATTCAAACAAGTTCTTTTTAACAGGGAATCTCTAGGGGCCATGGCAAGTGAGTAGGAGCAATAATTAGAGGGCAGTGTTCATAGATTCCCACCATAGAGTGTCCATCTGTTCCCACCTTCCCTACCTTCCTGCCTTTCACCATCAATGAGCTCTCTCTGCTCTTCTCTGAAGTCATTGTGTCCACTTCTGCATGGTTACTTCATGTGAAATCAAGGTGTTGCTTCTACAGTTCTCTCTACTGTATCACCATTTGTTCTCTTTTCCAGATTATTTTCATCAGCTTATTAACACTTATTAAAAATCCTACTTTGAGGACTTTCTCGGTGATCCCATGGTTAAAACTTCTAGTGCAGGAGGTGTGGGTTTGATCCCTGGTTGAGGAGGGAAGATCCCACATGACTTGCAGTCAAAAACACTTGGGAGCTCATACAATTCTGTGGCTTTAAATACAACAGAAGCAACATGGTAACACATGCAATAAAAACTTAAAAAATGGTCCACATTAAAAAAAATCGATAAAAAAGAAATTCCTACTCTTGATCCCCTCCTACACCCTCTCCTCCAACTAACATCCCAAATCTTTATTCTCCTTAGCAGAAAATTTCCTACAAACTCTTTCTCTCCTTGCTGCTTCCAATTCTTTTCTCTCCATTCCAATCAGATCTTTCCCCCTTCACTGCTTTTGTCAAGGTCACTAGTGACTTTTATTTTGTTAAATCCAATGACCTGTCAGTACTATTAAACACTGGAAATACTTCCTTATCTCTGGATACCACTTTCTCTCTTGGTTTTGGCCAAATTTCACTGGCTACTCCTACTTAGCCTCCTTTGAACGTTTGCCCTCTTCTCTGACTTCTAAACCCTGGACTCGGTTCTTGGATCCCTTTTCATCTCTACATACAACCAGTGCTTGGAAGCTTATATGATTCTGTGGTTTTAAATACAACACAGGCTTAGGAATATCAGTTTTTTATGTCCACTTTAGTCCTCTTTCCTGAATCTTAAGGTGCCTAGACCCAAACTGCCTACTAGAGTCTCTGCTTGGAAGTCAGTCATGTATTTTAAACTTACATGCCCAAGGTTGAACTCGTAATTTTACCCTCAATTCTCAGTCTTCATCAGTGGATTCTCTTCAAATCCTCTTGCAGCCATCTCAGGCCAAAAACACTGACATCAAATCTACTCCTCTTTTTCTCACATCCCATACCCAACAACCATTAAGAAATCTTGAAGGCTCTATTTACAAAATAATACTCAGGATCCAAGCACTTTTCACCATCTCCTTAGCTTTTTTTTTCCTTTTTCTTTTGGTCCAAGCACTGACATCTCTTATCTATATTCAATAGATTCCTAACTTGTCTCTCTTCTTCCTCCCTTCCAGTCTTTTATAAACAGAGAAAGCACAGTTATCTTTATAAAATGCATAGTTAGCTCATGTCGATATTCTGTGCAAAGTTCCCTGTCTTACTTAGAATGACAACCAAAATCCTTACAATAGTAAGAGGTCCTCATGGTTTGTGCTCTTCCTACTTTTATTTCCATAGTTTCCTCACCAACTCTCACTCTGCTCCAACCTCACTGGCCCCTTTGTTGGTTCTCAATGTCAGAAGTGCTTTCTTTTGGGATGTATATGTCTGGGAACCTCCTCTTGAGTTTTCTACCTGACTGACTTCCTCGGTTTTCTCAGGTCTTTGCTCAGATGTCACCTTTATAAGGAAGCCTGCCGTGATCATTCTATTTCCCATTGTCACTTGCTTCATTTGTTGTTTCGTTGCTAAGCATGTCCAACTCTTTTGTGACCCCATGGACTAGCCTGCCAGGCTCTTCTGCCCATGGGATTTCCCAGGCAAGAGTACTGGAGTGGATTGCTATTTCCTTCTCCAGGGGATCTTCCTGACCCAGGGGTCAAACCTGCATCCCTGCATTGGCAGGCAGGTTTTTTACAACTGAGCCTTACCCACCTCATGGGTACTCCCATTTCCTCTCAGTGCACTGTGATTTTTCCTAAAGTACTTATTTTCTTATAATCTGTAATTTACTTACATATTGTATTTATTATAATTTATGTCTACCACCAACCTCTCTCAAGAATATAAGCTCTATAAGGACAGTTTTGAAAGAAATATTTTATTCACTGTTATGTTCCAAGCACTTATGTTATTATCTCAGTTAGGTGCTGTGTGTGTGTTAGTTGCTCAGTAGTGTTCTACCCTTTGCGACCCCATGGGGTGTAGCCTGCCAGGCTGCTCCATCCATTGGATTTTCAAGGCAAGAATATTGGAGTGAGTTGCCATTTCCTTCTCCAAGGGATCTTCCTGATCCAGGGATTGCACCCAGGTCTCTTGCATTTCAGGCAGACTCTTTGCCATCTTAGCCACCAGGTTAAGATAAGATGCTAATATATCTCAGCAGGTTAGGATAAGATACTAACATATCTCAGTTAGGTGCTACGCATCTTAATAAATTTTTATTTGAATGAACACAAATGAACACATTAGCCTAATATCTTACAAAGTATGGTCACATATTATCCTCTTTAATTCTCACAACAGTACTATTGTGAGTGTAGTATTATATTATCATTATTATTTATTGAGAAGCTACACAGTTATCAAAGACCAAGCAGCCAATAGATAGCTGATGTATTGGTATGTGGAACTGGATTATTAAAAACAACTCTCCCCCAACTTGTTGACAGGTAGCCTGTGGATGACCTTTATATGAAATAAACATACCTGCCCTCTCGTGTCCTTATGGATGTCTGCAACTACTGTAATCTGTGCCCTTGGAAGCTTTTGCTTTGGTGACAGGTTTTGAGACCCAGTACCTCATTAAGGGTTGGCCTGGATAGTCCAACATGCAATGGGAAATGACCATGGCTCCATTCATTTCTAATGGAGAGTGTTTCTTGAAGTCATTAGCAAACTTCCCCCTGATGAAATTCCCAAGAATGTTCTTACAGACTTTTCATTTCCTTGAGCACTACACATTCTTTCCTGAGAATAAGGGAGTTTCCCTGGAGGATCTTGCCTGATGACTTTCTCTGTATATTGGTTCTCAGTATTCTGTAGACGAGTCTCCCAGGCATGCTCATGCTTCCTTTTGAAGCAGGAAGTGCTCATTTCTTGCAGTAATAAATCTGCATATAATATTAAAATTAATTCCTTTGAGACTGGTTGGGAGGTACTGCCGCAAAGCACCTTTTTAGTTGAGTGCCTGGGTTGCTACGAGCAGTTTCTGGGACAAAGTGGTTGCAATAGTGTCAAAGGACTCTGTTGATGGAGAAATGAAATCCCTGGGGAGGTTGTTGAGTTGTGAGTCACTGCTTGAGACTGGCCAGAGAAAGTTCTTCACCTCTGTCTTCTGATCTTTACTTTCAAGGGCCTGCTGGACCAAGTGCCAGGAAATGTCCTCAGAAACTACAAACCTGACTATGGGTTGAATAGAGAACGCAGGCACCAGATACTTCCCTTGACTTCTGGGAGAAAAAGGAAATTTATCTTGCTCTAAACAATACCTGATTGGTGAAAGTCTGAGAGGCCAGTAGGGAAAGGAATCACAGAGATAAACTTAGATGAAGTGAACAGCTTTGCAAACTAACTTAGGAGACATATTAAAACTCTGAAGCAGGGAGACATGGAGGGTAATTGTGTCTTGACAGGCCACTCTCAGTGGAGTGTTGTGGGTATAGAAACTTCATCTGAAGGAACAGTTGGCCTTTGGGGCAGAGGAAGCGCTTTAAGGAATACCCAGAAAAATTCTCTGCCCTCTATTTTCAGGGCATGCTTTCTAATGTCCTGTAACTCTATCCTTTGGATTTAAGACTTTTCTTATTTCGGTGGATCTTGAGTCATTTTAGAGACTGTCTTAGAAATTATCTAGTCTGACGCCACTTCCTTAATTTTCAAAGGAGAAACTAGAGACTCATTTACAACTTGCCCACCCAATATCTATGCCAATGAAGGCAGCCGCTGTCATGGCAGTGACAATAACTACTGCCATCACTGCAGCCCCCAGTGCCATCTAGTCAGCGGCTACCAACAGGCTTGTAATATTCAAATTACACTGTGCTCTTCATTCCATTACTTCTATGGAATTAAGCCATGAAGTAGTGTGTTCCTATCTTCGTGGAGAAGAAATTACAGCTGGAAAATCATTACTTTGCCAACAAAGGTCCATTCAGTCAAATCTATAGTTTTCCCAGTAGTCATGAATGGATGTGAGACCCGGAACATAAAGAAGGCTGAGCACTGAGAAACTGATGCTTTTGAACTGTGGTGTTGGAGAAGACTCTTGAGAATCCCGTGGACTGCAAGGAGATCAAACCAGGCAATTTTAAAGGAAATCAATCGTGGATATTCATTGGAAGGACTGATGCTGAAGCTGAAGCTCCAATCCTTTGGCCACCTAATGTAAAGAGCTGACTCATTAGGAAAGATCACGATGTTGGGAAAAATTGAAGGCAGGAGGAAAAGGGGACAACAGAGGATGAGATGGTTGGATGGCATCACGGACTCAGTGGACATGAGTTTGAGCAGGTTTCAGGAGATGGTGAAGGACAAGGAAGCCTGGTATGCTGTAGTCCACGGGGTCACAAAGAGCAGCAACAAAATTATTTGTCCAAGTTATACAGTTGATGTCTGGGTAAGATTTCAAAGTCAATAGTCTGGCTTCAAGACCTATGCTCATGAGAACCTCGTGAACCTGTAGCCCACCAGGCTCCTCTATCCATGGAATTTTCCAGGCAAGAATACTGAAGTGGGTAGCCATTTCCTTCTCCAGGGGATCCCCCTGACTCAGGGATTGACTATCTGTCTCTTGGATTTGCAGGTCAGTTCTTTACCACTGAATCACCAGCGAGGTCTGGTATGGCAGAGAGAAGTCTTTAAAAAAGAAATTGAGATGTGACACTCCTCTGATTCAGAACTTCTGAGGGTTCTCCATTGCCTTCACAATAAACAACGGACTTCCTACCCTGGATCACCACACCCTATAAGACTTGCACCCTCTCTGAGTTCCCTTTCTCATCAACTTTCTTGTGGTCAAATTTCCTTTCCTTCTTAGGGACTTTGTGCAAGTCCTTCCTGTGGCTTCAAATACTCTCCCAGGAAACTCACACAACTGCCCCTTCTAGCAGTGTCTGTCTAGCTTAATTGTCAGTTCCTATCGTGACTCCCCCACCCTCACGGACAATAGCCACCAGCCTCTAAGACCTTATTTTACTTCTCCCTATGGTAATTACTATTGCCTGGTATTTTTCTTTTTGGTTTGAAGGCTTGTTTGTTTCTTCTCTGCCTCTGTCCAGCAAAATGAGATGTATGGACCCCTTCTTTATCTAGTGCCTAAAGGTGCCTGGCAAATAGAACATGCTTGAGAATTATTTGTTGGCCAAGTGAATGAAAAGTACAGATGGGCAGATAGAAGCTTTGGGTTCATCTATTTATTAACCTATTAGTTTACCCAGCGTTTGACCTTAGCTCTGTGTTAATTTTATTACCTTGGTGATTTACCTAAGCAACATGGACCCCAGCTTTCTCATATGTTGTATGAACATAAAAAGTCCTAGTAAATCAACTAATACTTTAAATAAATAAATAGTCCCATTTCTCTGAGTTGTTACTGAGTTTAAGCTCACTCTGCTTCCCATATAGGCCAATAAATTGGGAGAGATGTGAGCCAGCAGACTGAGAAGGTGGCAGATGAGTGTGTCAAAATAACTTGTCTTCTGTCGGGGTCTGGATGCCAGTTTCTTTTGAAGAATCAGCAAGAAAGAGATGGTGAGGAAGTAAAGTAAAAAGGTCATTTATCTTGTAAAACATTTCCTTTCTTGGCCAGCACCTTTGGGGAGAGAATATGCTAATTTCTTCTTTCCTGCAGAATTTCACAGGTGGGTGGAGTCAAATTGCCTTCCTGGGAGCTGAACAAAGGCACCTTAGTTGAACACTCAGGCAGAGGGGCAGGGTTCCCTGAGGCAGGCTGCTATGTTTGATTGTAATAACAAAAGCAATGAAAAGCAAAAGTTAAGTCAAAGGAACAGATCCAAAGTGGAGTCAGATTTTCCCTGTTACAGAATTGCTGTAAAGTGAGAATGAGATGGCTCATGTAAGTTCCTCACGAGTGAATGCAAGTAGCCAGTTGGGGTATGTGGCACTTAATAGGTTGGCTCATTACTGTACACCCAACTCTTATTAACAGGTGAATGAACTACTGTTTCTTTTCATGTCCTCCTCAGCCAACACCAGTTAATACAGAATAGTTTATTAGCTCAGCCTCTGGCTGTTTTATTGAGGTCAGAGTTGTTGTTCAGTCGCTAAGTCTTGTCCAACTCTTGTGAGTCCCCATGGGCTGTAGCCTGCCTGACTCCTCTGACCATGGGATTTTCCAGGTAAGAAAACTGGAGTTGGCTACCATTTCTCCAGGGGTCTTTCTAGATCAGCGATTGAACTTGTGTCTCCTGCATTGGCAGGCAGATTCTTTACCACTGAGACACCAGGGAAGCACTGAGGGAAGCAGAGAGAGAACGTTTATTTCCTGGGGTACCATGGACAGGAGTAGTGATTTGGAGTTGAGGATGAAGGGCTGGGTGTGCCTGGGCTTTCTACATTGATGCATGTTAAGGCAGAAAAGCTTAGGGTGCTAGAATGTTTTTGAGGAGAAAGTTGTTGAAGTATCCATTTTACCTGCTTGGAGAATGTATCCTTGGCAATGCGTGTGGCAGAAAGAGTTCTCTCTCCAGATAGCTTGTGGTTTTGTCACTTGGAGTGGAACAGAATGACTCTTGAGAGCAGGCACTGTGGTTCTGGGCTACTTGGGTTTGAATCTGTGACCTTGGGCAATTACTTAACATCTTTGTGTGCCTCATTTTCTCTTACTTATAAAATGGAGAAAATACTAGTCTCTACCTCCACAGGATTATTATGAAGAGTATATCCATCAGAAGGGGCTTAGACCAGAGCCTGGAGCACATTTAAGTGTTAGGTGGCTATTAGCCATTACACTAGCTGCGCTATCTTTGTATCTCTAGCCTTTTGAGCCACAAACCAATGTTCATAATGCCTGCCTAATAGATTTTCTGTAGAGAGTATACAACAACTTGTTGAAAAGTGACTGGTCCACAGTAGGCACTATTATGCATTAGTCCTCATTCTTGTTTCCTTTCCTTCCCTTCCTCTTGTTATTTTAAATTTAGCACATTAAAAGGCAGTTGATTGTTCTTTGCAGCACTATTTACAATGGCTAGGACACGGAAGCAATGTAGATGCCGATAGGCAGAAGAATGGATAAGGAAGTTGTGGTACATACACACAATGGAATACTACTCGGCTATAAAAAGGAACATATTTGAATCAATTCTAATGAGGTGGATGGAACTGGAGCCTATTATACAGAGTGAAGCAAGTCAGACAGAGAAAGACAAATACTGTATATTAATGCATATATTTGGCATTTAGAAAGACAGTGATGACAATCCTACATGCAGGGAAGCAAAAAGAGACACAGATATGAAGAACAGACTTTTGAACTCTGTGGGAGAAGGTGAGGGTGGGATGATGAGAATAGCATTGAAACATGCATATTACCATATGTAAAACAGATGACCAGTGCAAGTTCAATGTAGGCAGCAGGGCACCCAAAGCCAAAGCTCTGGGACAACCCAGAGGAATAGAGTGGAGAGAGAGGTGGGAGGGAGGTTCACATATGTATACCTGTGGCTGATTCATGTCCATGTATTGCAAAAAACATCATAATATTGTAAAGTAATTATCCTTCAATTAAAATAAATATATAAATTAGAAAGAAAAAGGCAGTTGGTTTTGGTTCATGAATCTGCCTCAAGAGTCAAGCAAGATGCTCACGTGTGTGCTCTGGCTGGGGCAGGTGTAGTGATGGTCCTGTATGTTAGTTGCCATGCAGTGAGCTAGGTAGCCATCCTCAGGGTACAATCACTGTTTCATCAAGGTGGCATCAAGCCAGAAAAACTCATTTCTGGATGCATGAAGAAGCTTTCCTCTTCCTCATTTTTTTTTGTTGACATTTGAATGAAGGAGAGGCTTTACAAATTTTAGTCTCTTCTTTATGTCCTCCCTTGAGACTTCAGAAACAACTTTAATTCCCTTGACCACTTCACAGGACAAAACTGATTGCCTTTCAAACAGCTGATTCCATCATGAACAGGACTTGAAAAGCAATTGTAAGGAAGTTATTTTTGTTAAAGGTAAGGGAAGGAAGTGGCTAGATGTATGGAACACAAAAGAAGGGGTGTTGAGTAGAGACATCTATCCTGTACCATAAAGCTAGAGGGGAGAGCATGCTTTTGAGCTGCCTATTTACCATGTACCGTCAGAGAAATACAGAACCCTCCAAATGACTAAAACCCAGGCATAGCGTGTTGTTAAAGACCATGGCTGGATGTAGGGGTGTAGGCGTGTGTGGACCTCGTCAGCTCTCTCTTTGTTTTACTCACTGTGTATGTGCTCATTGGCCCCAGACCAGCTTTACCACTTAACCTGCCCTTGTTCCACAGCCATGGCAGATTTTGCACGGGAATATGTACCCTCTGCTTCTCTGCACAATCTTGTATTCTCTTAGGGAAAGTTGTGTGGTGAGCTAGTGGTGAAGTGAGAGGGAAATATGTACACACAGGACTCAGCTGAAAATGACTTTAGCACAGAGTTTATTTAATACATCCTCCAAATTGTATTTTGAAGCCTCTGTTAACAAGAAACCACTCTCTTTTTGAGCAGCGGGAGTGTTTTATAAATGGAATTTGCAGACCGGCAATGCTCCCCATTAATTTTCCCTGTCTACAATTACTATCATTACATTCTTAAAGCACTTTTAAAATAAACTACACCATGATGTAATGTGCACGCTCTGAGCTCCAGTGATGGGACAGCACAGCAGCAGCATCTGGATTTTGGACTGCTATCTTCTAGGGAACATCTTGATGGCTATAATTACTGTCATGTTATGGGAACTTGAAAAAAAAAAGGCGCCAGAGTTCCAAATAAAACATAAAATGGCTTTGATATAATAAATGTTACTATCATTGTTTAAAAATGTTGTGACCCGTCTGCTACAGTTTCTGAGAAAGATATTTTCCAGCACTTGATATTTTCCCTCTCTCTCTCTTTCATATTCTATTACTGCAGATAAGAATGAAGAAAATCCTTAGGACAGACTTAGGTTTAAATCAATGTAACACAATGCCAGCATTGTCTCCTTCAAGATGAACTTTTAAATTAAATTTGGCATGAGCTTTGCCAGAACTCCAAGCAGCTTTGCTCCAGAGACACTTTATCCACCCTATTAGGGAGCATTAATAATTCAGATGTTATGGTTGTGGCTAATTGCATTCATTAGGATAAGCAAGGGTTGAAACATTTTGCTATAGGAGACGCTTGCATCCTTTTACCATGAGCCAAAGTATCCAGAAGACTTTGGGCTCACTCCAGAGGAAATGGGACTACACAAAATGCACACACGGTGTAAATATTATCATCCCATGGGAACCAGTTTTGGAAGAGTTCATGATGAACTTGGACCCTGTTATTGGACCAATTTCTGTTTAAAGTTATGGGGATTCATTATATATGGAAGAAGTCATTATTGTGGGTACTGACACATAGTGATGTTCATTCAATTTCCTAAGAAAGTTCTGTTACGTGAAATACATTTAACCTCGTGAAGTCTAAATTATTATTTAATACTGAGTATTAGCAACTCAAAGGAAGCCCATGCATCTTACTGAGGCAATTGATTAGATTTGACAATAGTGTGTAACAGAACCCAAATGATCATTTTTGATCATTTTTCTTTACTGGTTTTTTGATAAACTAGTCTTTCAATTTTTCAGTTTGAGGATGGACACTCTGATGCAAGAATTGGGACTTACCCAGGAAAAATTTATTTGACCTGATCTGGATTTCATCATATTCAGTGAGTCTGCAGAGCAATCTTCTTACATTTGTTACATGATTGACTAGCTGTCTCTACATGTTCTCTTGGGGAGTGACTTCTTTTTATCTGATTTGGTAATACGTCCCCCTTGTCTCAAGCTTGTCCATATGTCCTCCTGGTGGCTGATTAGCAGTAAGTTAGACTACAACATTGAGGAAGACAAAGGTTCAGTCTCCAGGTGTAAGTTTTTTCAGCCTCACTGTACTTACTGAGGTAAGTTTCTGCAGCGGTCAGCACTGGTCAGTGCCCTAGACAAAGCGTGAGAGATTATCCAAGGCCAAGCCAGGTGGGGAGTGCAGCTGGTCTTGATAGCCCATCTTACTTCTGGAAAATCCAATCCACATTGAGATTCTACTGTTAACAGATAAGAGGACTTTCTTTGGTCATAGATCAGAGTGTGTCATTAACGTCTGGGTTTTTAAACTTACTGTGTGGAAGATCTTCTATTCACTAGACATTTTTCAAGGTCTACTCTTTCTCAGAAGTTGGACTTAATTATCATACTCCACAGTATAGGTTGGAGAAAAATTTGTTTGCAAGGATATAAGGCCAATTGGTGAATACTGTCCAAAAGTTTAAGTCAGGTTTTAATTTTGCTTTAGTGGTACTGTTTCAAAAATGCTCAGTTCTTTGTTTTATTTCATAAATATGCTTCTGCCCTTTGAGAAACAGCTCCATCTTTGTCCTGCTCATTGCAACCCTTTATTTTTTTTCAGTATGGCTCTTAAGTACTGAATACTCAATAAGGATTAATTGATGGTTGTAATATTCCAAAGAATATTTTGTGTTAAGTGATCTTTCTAGAAAACAAATGGGGCCTTCTTATTAAAACAATATTACGCCATTTCATTAAGTAGTACTTCATAAAAGGACTTCAGCAACACGAACTGAACATTCAATCCACTTTGTTTGTTGAAGCGTTTATGGCTTTTACTCAAGACAAGAGAAATAATAAGGAAAGAAATGACTCTGAATACAGAACATTTTATTACACAAATAAAAAAAATGAGAACATATCTGTTAGTTCTTGCCAACTTTTGAAATATGGATTCCATTTGTCTTTATTATGGTCTATTCCCATAGTGCCTTTTCCCTATTTATTAATTTTTGTATGTTACTGTTACACAAAGATATGTGCCTACTGGAAACAGTCAAGGCTATTTTAAGAAACATGAAAAAATGGGAAATGCATCAACTTATCTTTTTACTAATCTGTCAATAAATGAAGAGGCATGCAATTATTGTAGCTTATAACCCTTTTTTTTTAAAAAAAAATCACATGCCTCATCATGCTGAAGTGTCCTATCAAATCTGTACTGGTCATGATGACTCATAGGTATGTGATTCCCCTTATTAAGAAAAAAAGGACAGGAAATCCAATATAAATGAACTGTTTTCCTCAGTAGTGTAATAAAAGTTGGATACTGGTTGTATGAGTTTTTGATTATATCATCCACTGATAATCTCTGGGTTCATTTCCTTCCAGGGAAGACTCAGTCTCCTTCCTTCCCTGACCAGCCCCCTTTGGCTACTAACATTTTATCAATCCCCATCCCTCAGCAGCAGAGGGGGGCCTCCCAGTTATAGCCACCACAGTCTGGTATATTTTAAGGGGTGTAAATTTTCACTGTCAGATTTGAGCCAGGGGTGTTAAGCTCCAGAAGATACACATCTGCTTCCTACTCTTTTGTTGTGTTTCTTGGTAGAGGGAGAGTTTTCATGACACTAGAATAAATCCCAACAGAGGAAGGCTAAATTACAGTGTTTCAAGAAGAAATGCTTATGACTACAAATATAACCAGCCTTGATTCTGTTCTTAAATTCTGTATTTCTTTTCAGAGTTCTATGATAATTTTTTATTGCTTTCTGATGAACAGAGTGAGTCACTATTAAATTTCTAAAGAGAAAAAAAATCTGTCTTCTTCTTCTTGGTTTGCATCACTGTAGCTTCCCTGGTAGCTCAGCTGGTAAAGAATCGACCTGCAATGCGGGAGACCTGGGTTTGATCCCTGGATTGGGAAGATCCCCTGGAGAAGGACATGGCAACCCACTCCAGTATTCTTGCCTGGAGAATCCCCATTTGTTAGAGGAGCCTGGCAGACTACAGTTAATGGGGTCGCAAAGAGGTGGATACGACTGAGTGGCTAAGCACAGCACACAGGATACTGGTGCTCCAAGTTCCATTTTGGGAGACCAAGAACACATTTGTCTTTGTCTATGCTTGTGGTCAGCCGTAGAGCAAAGAAGCTAGACCTTAGTGACATGGGGTGATGGTGGGGCTGTTGGACTGTCTGAGGTAGTGATTGCTGTGTGGGAACAGCGAAGGTGGAGAGCAGCAGTCCTGAGTGGAGAGGGCTTTGAGGGTGTTCCATGTTGGGTGTCTGTTTGTTGGGGGAGGGTGTGAAATGCACTCCTCCCCTGAGGGTGAGATCTAGTGGAATTGTCCTTATGCTGAACAGCGGTGGGGGATGGGTGGGAGCTAAAGATTCTGTTGCTGTTGTTCAGTCACTAAGTTGTGTCCCACTCTGCAACCCCATGGACTGCAGGGTGCCAAGCTTCTCTGTCCTCTCCTCTCTCCCAGAATTTGCTCAAATTCATGTCCATTGAGTCAATAATGCTATCTGTCTTATCCTCTGCTACCCACTTCTCCTTTTGCCTTCAGTCTTTCCCAGAATCAGGGTCTTTTCCAACAAGCAGGCTCTTCACATCACATCTTGTAGCCAAAGTATTGGAGCTTCAGCTTCAGCATCAGTCCTTCCAATGACTATTTAGGGTTGATTTCCTTTAGGATTGACTGGTTTGAAGTCCTTGCAGTCCAAGGGATTCTCAAGCGTCTTCTTCAGCACCACAATTAGAAAGCATCATTTCTTTGGCACTCAGCCTTCTTTATGGTCCAACTCGCATATCCATACATGACTGCTAGAAAATCCATAGCTTTGACTATACAGACCTTTGTTGGCAAAGTGATATCTCTGCTTTTGAATACGCTGTCATAGCTTTCCTTCCAAGGAGCAAGCGTCTTTTAATTTCATGGCCGTAGTCACTGTCTGCAGTGATTTTGGAGCCCAAGAAAATAAAACATGTCACTGCTTCCACTTTTCTTCCTTCTATTTGCAATGAAGTAATGGGACTGGATGCCATGATCTTAGTTTTTTAATGTTGAGTTTCAAGCCAGCTTTTCACTCTCTTCTATCACCATCATTAAAAGGCTCTAGTTCCTCTTCCCTTTCTGCCATTAGAGTCATATCATCTGCATATCTGATACCAAAAATATCTGTGTTGATATTTCTCCTGGCAATCTTGGTTCCAGATTATGATTCATTCAGCTCTGCGTTTCACATGATGTACTCTGCATATAAGTAAGCAGAGTGACAACATAGGTCTTGTCATACTCCTTTCTCAATTTTGAATCAGTCAGTTGTTCCCTGTCCAATTCTAATTTTTGCTTCTTGACCTGCATCTGGGTTTCTCAGGAGACAACTACAGATATAGGTTAACAAAAAGCTGATTCTTATCAGTCACTATGCTATTATCACTCAAAAAATCATGTTTTCAGAAAGCATGAGAGTGAAGTCTAAACTCTTCTGCAGAGCAGACAAAGCTTATCATATGTTGGTTCTCCGCAGCTTCACCTCTTACCACTATCTTGCCATATTTCCTCCTATTGGAATGCTATTCCTATCTCCTCCATAGACTCCTCCCTATGCTTTCATTCCTCCATGCCTCTCGCATGTGACTTCATCTGTCATGAATGTTCTGCATCCTTTTCCCCAGAAATCTTCCTGAACCACCCAGCCCGAATGCCACTTCCTCCAGAAGGTCTCTGGCAGTGCCCTCTGACAAAGTAGTATCTTCCTCAGTGATCTTTTTAAAATAAAATAATACAGCTTGAAACTGCAAATAACATCTCCTATCCCTCTGGAGTAGGAGTTCTAAGCACATGGAGGTGCTGGTTGATTAGGACTTTCTCAGCTCTTACCCAGCACAGTGCTTGCCCATGGAAAGTGCTCAGGGTTGTTTACTGACAAACCCTTGCCTAACTCAAAAGTTAGTTGTAAAAACTATTTCAGGAAAAAAGGCACCAAGTTTTACTGACCTAGACCTCCTCTGGGCGGGATAAAGACCGTCCGCCTGGATTCTTTTGGCAGGTATAATAAGAGAGAGTGCCTAAATGCTATTAAAATTTTTATGTTAAGAAGTTAAACAGATTTCTGGAGCTATATGTTTTCAGTGATAGTGCATAGCCAGGATGACTCATGACCCTCAACTTAAGCATCTGGAAGAGTTAATTTTGTTTTGGAAGAAACTCTGTTGTCATCTCTACTGAAAAAAGAACCCTATCTGAGGCTTTGGCCAGAGGATGTATTTCATAAATATATAACATAAATGAAGTTCTTTGCGGACATTAACTTTTCTGTAACATTGCTTGATGAGTTTGGAAAGTATTTATCATGAGATGGAGCCAATTCCAAAGTGAAGCTCAGAGAATTTTCTTTTCTGAGCTCTTGGAACATGGCTATGTTCAGTGACACTTGTCTATGAGGATGACTTGGTGGCAGGAAGTGACATTGGACAAGCCTTGGCTCTGAACAACACTTGAGGGGAGGGAGGAGCAGAGAAGACTGAGATCCTGTGTGGTTTTCTGGGTCTCTTCACCAAGATGATTGCCCTCTTTCTTTCTTTCTGAGTCCAGACACTATCAGTGAAACGAAAGATCCCTGTAAGTATCAGTTGGGTTTCTGGCACCAGAGCTACTGCTTCATTTAGGGCTATGTTAAACTCAGTAAAATTGCATTAATGGTATCCTAAAAAATTTTGCTTTTACACAGTGAATTAGGGAATCACAGCAAGAAGAGCACTGCACATGACATTTGGAGACTAGTTTCCACCTTCAGATTCTCTACTTATGTCTCAATATTCCAACAAAGTGTCATTTAACTTTTTCAAGTCTAATGACCTCATCAGTAAAATAAGAATGATACTAACTGGTGATAATACCATGCTGGCATTCACTGGGCACTTGTTATGTGCCAGGCACTGCTTGACATGGTTGTTCTCTTCAGTCCTTGTGATGTAGGTATGATTGTTATCCATTGGATGGATAAGGAAATTGAGGTTTACAGAGACTGCATACCATACCATGGAGGAAGTGGTGGAACTGGGGTTCAAAGCCAAGTCTTTCTGAACCTATTATGAGGTCTTAACTACTGCTTTAAACATTTCACTTAATAAACTCAAAATTTTGATGTAAAAGTAGTTTTATCAGGTACTAAGTTCTTCTTGATTGTGTGCATGCTAAGTCACTTCAGTCATGACCAACTCTTTGTGATCCCATGGACTATAGCCCACCAGGCTCCTCTCCCATGGAATTCTCCAGGCAAGAATACTGGAGTGGGTTTCCATTTCCTTCTCCAGGGGATCTTCCCGACCCAGGGATCGAACCCATGTCTCTTATGTCTCCTGCATTGGCAGGAGAATTCTGTACCACTAATGCTACCTGAGAAGCCCTTTGATTGAATATCATTACTCAATGTTACTTCTCCTCAGCTTCTTTCTGCCTTTCTTCTACTGAATCTGGGATATCTCTCTAAGTCACACTAAGTGAGAATTCAATGAGTTACTATTTTTTTTCCTGCTCTTTCAAGTAGCAACGGGTCACGAGTCTGACTGGGATGTGAAATATGACATTTTTGAGGAGATCCAGAGGAAGGAATCCCGAGGAGAGGGTCCTTGAAGTATCACACAACACAGAAATGCAATTACAAAAGTAGCTTTAAAATGTAATACATATTTCCAGTGAAAAAGTAGCATGTCTACTTAGAAATGGAAACTTTAGAAAACACAGAATAAGCAAAAATTTTAAATCATCCATAGTACCTCAATTTAGAGATGCCCATTTAATATTTTGCTAAGTATCAATATTTCCTTAACAAAATAATATCATGCATATTATTTGAGCTGACATAATTATTTGTTTTTGGGCAGGGATGGAAAACCATGAAAAAACAGAGGAAGGGCAGGCCACCATAGCACAGTGCCTGTAAGCATGGTTAAACAAGTTTTGTCTTCGACTGAGTTTCAAATTTTACATCTGTTTTTTTTTCCTCTTCTACTCTCCATCTTTTCCACCTCGTATCTATTCTTCTTCTTCCATCAACTAATAATTTTTTTAATTTTCTTTTTAAATCAAAGGAATATAATTTGTTAATAGATATCAACAAATCAACAAGGTCCACTGGACTGAGGGAAGACATTAGTTAATTAAACATTAGCTAATTAGTGAAAAAGCTGGCATGAAACTCAACATTCAGAAAACTAAGAACATGGCATATGGTCTCATCAGTTCATGGCAAATAGAAGGGGAAAAAGTGGAAGCAGTGACATGTTTTATTTTCTTGGACTCCAAAATCACTGAGGACAGTGACTGCATCCATGAAATTAAAAAACGCTTGCTCCTTAGAAGGAAAGCTATGACAGTGTATTCAAAAGCAGAGATATCACTTTGCCAACAAGGTCTGTATAGTCAAAGCTATGGATTTTCCAGTAGTCATGTATGGATATGCGAGTTGGACCGTAAAGAAAGCTGAGTGCCAAAGAAATGATGCTTTCTAATTGTGGTGCTGGAGAAGACTCTTGAGAATCCCTTGGACTGCAAGGACTTCAAATCAGTCAATCCTAAAGGAAATCAACCCTAAATAGTCATTGGAAGGACTGATGCTGAAGCTGAAGCTCCAATACTTTGGCTACAAGATGTGACGCGAAGAGCCTGCTTGTTGGAAAAGACCCTGATTCTGGGAAAGACTGAAGGCAAAAGGAGAAGTGGGCAGCAGAGGATAAAATAGTCAGCATCAGTGACTCAATGGATGTGAATCTGAGCAAACTTCTGGAGATATTGGATGACAAAGGAGCCTGGTGTACTACCATTCATGGGGTTGCAAAGAGTCAGATGTGACTTAGCGACTGAACAATGACAATTAGATAATCCAAGTGGTCCAAGTAGTAGTCAGTTCACTTAGCTTGTTAAATCTCAGAACCAGGCCTTTCTCTTGAGCAGCTTCAGGGTTTACACAAACTTGTAGGGACATAAAATACTTTGCTTCCAGTCCTAGTGTTGTATTGTTGGTCACTGTAAGATTCAACAAGAAACTGGGGATGATTCATTGCAATGCACCACCACCACCACTACAAAATAACTCTTGGCATATGTTGCTGACAGTGGACTGAGATGTGAGATGATCAAACACATCTCTGTTGGCTTCTGGCCAATGTAGGGCTTACACACTTCTTTGACATCTAAATGATCTAATTAAGCTCTTTATAGAGATCAACTGAACCCCATCATTGCCAATGACCACTTCCTATGAGTGGTCCTCAGGATTAGGAAGAAATTTTCTTTTTACAACACCAGGTCTAAATAAATGATTGCCCATGTTGCTGAGGAGAAATGACCCATAAATTAGCTGGTATTCTTGTCATCAGGTAATCTGAGCAAGGCAACCTTCTTGTCATCCTGATAGAGCAACACATAGGAAGAAAACTAGACTGTATTTTCCCTGTGATTGAGTGAAGAGTTCTAAGTTTCTGAGAGAGAAGGGAGAGTGGAGCTGTGCTTAATGCTTGAGTCATTTGTTCATGGAGAATATTGATATGGAAAATGAAGATATTCCTGAGAAAAGAAGGGGATAGAGAGTTCCCTTCTGGGTAGAGTTGCCATATTTAATAAGTAGACGTATAGGACCCATGCCATCTTTGGGACATCCTTAGGCTAAAACATTCATTCACTGTCTATTTGAAATTTAAAGATAACATAGTGTCCTTTTTCCCATCTGATAATTTAACCTCTGGGTGATGAATCAAATTAACAAAGTAGTAGGGACATAAAATACTTTGCAGTTCTCTTGGGCCTTCAAATCTATTGAAGCAGAGCCTCTCCCCAGCTTTCCTCAGCTGTTCTTCACAAATCACCATTTCCTCTCAACTGTGTGTTTCATCTTTCTTTTTGGCTTTCTCTGCCTCCTGAGGATGGAAGGACTCAGGTTCACGTTCAGGGAGTTATGTTCTGGAGATCTTTCCTGAGAAAAAGAAAGGAAACCACCAATAAACCCCTAACTGGAGAGATTCTGGAGTGACAGGGTGAAGAAGAGAAGGAGGTGGAAGGACTGGAAGATTGACAGAGAGTTCACAGGTGGTCAGATGCAGCTCTGGATTGATGTCCTTGACTCGACTCAGATTTCTGGACTTGGAACATCATACCCAGAAGATCTAGTGTTCACAGGACAGCTTTTCCACCTGCTTGGGGTTTAATGAGGGTATGCACTCAGTGTGAGCCAGGAAATGGGGGTATCTAAGCAGGCCAGTATGTAATGACATTTCCTTTCAGCTCTGGGTTTGGTATGGGAACTGCTGCTGCCTCCAGGGGTCTGTTAAGTGGGGTCAGACTCAGAGCCTGGCCCCTCAGAGTGTAACAGCAGGATTATTCAGTGTGAATAGGAATAGGTTAATCTTGGACAACAAAAATCATTCTTCCTCAGGAACAGCCAGGTCCATAATAGGGCTGGCTTTTCTTGATCAAGGGAAACTGGAAGCATGGAGTTAGAGTTAAGGAGTTTGCATTTAAAAGGAAAGCCTATTTCCTTTGTAAGTGATTTTGGGTTTTCCTTTATTTTTTCAATTAAGAAATGAATTTTACTCATTTTAATAGGTTAAATCACTCCAAGAGGTTAAAAAAGAATTTCTTTTCTTTACTCTTTCCAACTAAAACCTGTGAGTCTGATGTCTCAATGTTAACAGCATCTAGTAAATTATTTTCCATTTTTCTCTAGACTCATGAAGACATACAAACATATGTCTCTCAGTGTTCATATGTATCCTCAACTTGCAATTTGTGATTTTTTGACTTTAAGATGGTGTGAAAGCCATATACATATTCTGTAGAAACTGTACTTTGAATTTTTAATTTTCATCTTTTCTATGGCTAGTGGTATGGCATATGATGATCTGGACAGCTGTCTCAAACCACAGCTCCCGGTCAGTTATGTGACCACAGAGGTGAACAAGCAATGCGCTGACAGCCATTTTGTGCCCATGCAACCATTCTGTTTCCACTTCTACTGTAGTATTCAATAAATTACATGAGATGTGAGACATTTTATTATAAAGTAGACTTTGCGTTAGATGATTTTGCCTAACTGTAGGCTAATGTAAGTGTTTTGAGCACATTTAAGTTAGGCTAGGCTAAACTATAAAGCATGATAGGTTAGGTGTATTAAATGCATTTTTGACTAAGGATATTTTCAACTTAGGTTTATCATGAGTAACCCCACTGTAAGTTGAGGAAGATCTGTATATATGTATATATATATACTGAACATGTATAAAGTTTTTGAAGAAAATAGTATATGTTTCTAAAAAAGTAGAATTATTAATTACATTACTTGATAACTTCCTTTCTCATATAATATCATAGACAGCTCTATAGTCAACACAAACTATTTTCCTTTATAATATCTTAACATTTTTCCATTGTGGAAACAGATGAAATTTGTTCAACTAGTTCTGTACTGATGATATTTTAGGTTTTCCTTTTTTTGTCATTAAAACCTAGGCTACCATTAGCATTAAAAGATACCCTTATATAAATGTAGTTTTAATTTTACAGCAGTGAGTTCAAACAATAAGATGGTTGGGTCAAAGGACATGTATATACATATATATATATATATATATATATTTAAAAAATGTTTATTTGGCTGTGCTGGGTGTCTTAGTTGCAGCATGTCAGATCTAGTTCCCTGACCAGGGATCAAACCTAGGCCTCCTGCATTGATAGCATGGAATCTTGGCCACTGGACCACCAGAGAAGACCCAGGACATGTATATTTTTAATTTTGATAGTTATCACATAATTACTTTCTAAAATGGTTCGGGCAATTTACATGCCTCTCCTCCACCCTTGTACCCAGCAATATATGGCAGAGTTCATTTCCTTGGATCCTCATTAATATTGATTGTTTTTAATTTTTGTCAAACTGATGAATAAAAAAAATGGTATTTCATCTTAGTTTACATTTCCCTAACCATTTGTGAAGTTGAATATATCCTCACTTTTGGAAATACATTTCTCTGAATTGCCTTTTCATGTTCTTTACTATTTTTTCCCTTGAACTTATTTTTCTCCAATTAATCTTTAGGTGCTTCATGTATATTAGGAGTTATATCATGTCTCTGTGCTAAAATTAGTTTTTCTCCTAATCCATTATTTGTCTTTTGATTTTGTGTATGGTATTTTTTTGCCATGTAAAATTTTTGTGTCATCATATATTTTTATTTTTAAATGCTTTTATTATGGAAAAAATATGTCTTCATGGTAAAAGTCTGAATGATACAAAAAGGTGTAAAATGAAAAGTGAAGTTCATCTTATTTTCAGGTTTCTTAGGACAGTTCCCTAAAGCTAATCATGTTAATAGTTTTCTCCTTACAATTTTGAATTTTCTATCTATATGTAAGCATCTCTCATTCTCTATCTAAAATTGCTAACATTTATAGAACACTTATTATATACTTCCCAGGTGGCTCAGATGGTAAAGAGTGCCTGCAATGTGGGAGACCTGGGTTCAGTCCCTGGGTTGTAAAGATACCCTGGAGAAAGAAATGGCAACCCACTTCAGTATTCTTGCCTGGGAAATTCCACGGACAGAGGAACCCGGTAGGCTATAGTCCATGGGGTTGCACAGAGTCAGACACGACTGAATGACTAATACTGGACTAATACTATTATGTACTAGTTAGTGACTGTTTCAGGCAAAATTCCTACCTATGGAGCTCAAAGTCCAGGGTTGGGAGAAAGTAATAAACAAATAAACCAATAGAGAAAATATTTAAGTTACTGATAAATTTTGTAAAATAGTAGTTTCAGGGCACAGAAAGGAATGGGAAAGAGAACATTATTTTAGACAGAGTGATTGAGAAGTATCTAAGAAGGTGAAATTTAATTAGAGATCTGATAGATGTTAATATTGTACAATATTTTTTTGTATTATTGTGTACCATTTTCACTTAAAAGCGGAAATTTTTACTTATTAGTTTTGTAGGTTTACTTATAGGGATAAATTAAGTTTAACTGATATAAATTTCAATTTTACGTAGACAATGTGAAAGCATGTCTATCTTCCTGTCTGTACTTCTTTCAATAACACAATGCATGTAGAGTTCATTCACTTGATCACTTGGAGGGGGATTCTACACATGATCAGTTCTCTTCATTAACTAAAAAAGGAAGTGTGGAAGTTATTTGGAGAAGGGGCCACACCAAAGAAGGGAGGAAGTGGATCTCCTATAAGAACTTTATTTATGAGGGCACATGATGAAAGATGGACTCATGTGAGGCCAAGGCTGTCTATAGCTCTTATTTCTCCAGTTTATTTGCAGCCCCCATGAGCATGCATATCCAAGAGGGGACGCTCTCCAGGTTGAAAGTTCAAGGTCTGAATTATTTTCTTTTCTTTCAGGTATTGCCAACCATTTTGAAAATACAGAAGCTCCTGTGGTGATAAAGGGGATCAGTTTGCTAAATGGGCATCTCTTTGTTGTGGCTTAGTGTTTTAAGTGTAGTTTCTGGGAAACTAGGCAATGTGGAAGTGAAAGAGATCGTATGCCCCACATGCTTAGCCACCACTGCGTCGTCAAACACAAACAAAATACGTTGCCTGTTTAAAGCAGAAGTCTAAGACTGAAATCAAGCTCAGCATTTATTGCTGGATTCCTGTTGTCTGTTCTGTTCCCGATCTACTCTGCAGTGTGTTGTTGAGAGCTGGTTTGCTGACTCAAACAAACAGACAAACAAATGATTTATGGGAAGTTACTGAGTCATGCCTTGTCGCATAGCTACGTTTTTCCTGCTCTCAGAAGACTCAAAGTTATTATTATTTGGCAAGAAATACCCACAGGGGCCTGTCTACATGATAGATTCTTGCAAGGAGAGGTGACTGTGGTATGGAAGTGTGTTATGCTTCCTCTGTTCCTTGGTGAACTCAGATGGACCCATGGACACTTTGGGTAGCCAAGATTCTCAAGTACCTTCTAAGTTACTGTAATTAGGTGAGCAAAATGACAAACATTTAGAGCTCTTGGAGCAATGTTTCGCATATGTATACACTCACTCCTTTGGCTAATACAACATGTTCAGATTTCAAGAAATCCTGATTTAGGTGAAAGAGGATTTGCCATCACCTTCATGATTAATCCACAGTAAGCCCTCATTGGTTTTATCTGATTCTGTAGGTCTTAGCATATGTTAAACCAGTCAGTGGAACACATTAATAGAGCATCTACTAAATGTAAGATCTCTACTATAAGTTCTGAGATGGAGGGGTTAAGGATTCATACGGGATAATTTGGAGAGTATGTCAGAGAAATATGAAACTGCAAAAGAAAAACTGAGAAACTGCATCAGAGAAACAGATGACATGGTTCATAATTTGTGAATAAAGACACTTTTGGTAAACCTAAGCAGATATGCATACCATGCATACTATGGACATATGCATTTTAAAGAGTGGTTTGCTGTATGAGATAATCTGCATGAGTCAGGATTGGTTTGGAAAAACATATCAAGAAAGTGAAGAAGCAGAGGAAGATATTGATATTTCTGTTATGGGACTGAGTTGCAGAGGCAGTCTAGAGTGTGCATGAAATGATAATTGGTTACTAGTGAGGGGGCAGGGTTAGGGAAGGTAGGGATATTTTCCAGTGAGTGATTCTAAGTGGTGTTTCCTTATATCTCTATTGCTACTGTTCAAAGTTGGCTATAAGACAAGGTCATTGATCTTCTTATAATAATCTGTTCCATTTGCCTAAGAGTCTCATCAAAGTACTAATAACCAATGTCACTGGGCACTTACAATGCCTACAGTGTTGGGTGGGTCATCTCATTTGATCTTCAGAGCACCACTGGGTGTTGCTGGGCATTATTATCATCATCCTCACTTTTTTAGACAAGGAATGTATCAGAAGGGATGAGTTAGGTTATAATATGTAACAAACAGCCTTCCAATCTCAATGGGTTGAAATGTACATGCTACCATGGGTTAAATTCTACATGGAGTGGCAGAGGAGGCTAGGCTCATTGAAATCTTACAGGGACACAGACTAGCAGAGATCCCAACTTGAAATACCTTTCTATGATCTCTGGAGAAGAAAAAGGCAATCTGGTGAACGGCTTCTTTTTCTTTGGAAGTGGTGCATGGCATTTCTCCTACCATTTCATCAGACAAAGTTAGTCATATGCCTATGTCTAACTGCAAAGGGGGCAGAAAAGGAAATTCTAGCATGTAACTGGGGGTAGAGAGAAGTAAAAACTGCAGATGGTGCTCATAAATATCTATAAGGAAACTAAAATACCAAGAAGGGGACCAATTTGCCTAAGTTTTCACAGCACATGGTTCCATAGCCTTCTATTCTGCAGAACCTACACTTTGCCTTACATGAAATCTAAGGAGAAGCAGCAAGCATACTGGAATTAGGGACGAAATTTACTTCTGGAATTAGGGATGAAATTCCTTGCTCTCTGTTTCTAGATGGTAGGGACCAGAATAGAATCTTTGAAAACATAATTTTACTGTATAATTTTGGCCAAGTTGGAAAGCAGAGGGAAAAAGAGATTGAAAAGTATAGAGGAGGCTGAAACTGTATTCAAAGATTCAACTTAGTTGTCAGAAGGACTGTAGATTTGTGGTGCTTTTTTTTTTTTGGTGAGAACTGGGAGGAGTTGAAAAGCACTCATTAAAAGATAACAGATGAATTTTACCAGAGTTGGCCTCCTTTGATCCTTAAGATGTTTGAAAAATTAGGAAGACCATTCTGCTTCTTGTTTATTTTGGTCATCTTGATGCTTGAATTAGAGTTGCCATGAAGTGATTCTATCAGTTGCTGGGGCTACGAGAGAGGAAACCATTTATGGGAATAAAAAGAGAAAGAGTCAGAAAGAAAGGCTCTAAGGGGAATAGGGGGAGAGAAAGGCCCACAAAGAGAAGGATATGATTGGAGAAAAAGAATGGAGAGTATGAAACAAGGGTGTGGAGTGAGGGGAGGTAGAGGTGGGGAGGGAGGAGAAAGAGCAAGTATGAAATGAATAGGCCCACCCACATTCATATTTTCTGTTCCAAAAAAATCAAATTCCTGGGATATAGGATCAAAAATAAAAACATCCTCTACAAAGAGGCTGTTAAGTCCACAGGCCCTGTCAAGAATGCGAGCACTTCTGTGATCTTCCCTGCCTTGTTGGGGTTGGCAGGCCGCTTTTCTGGAGCACATGGCATCAGAAAGTCTTCTGCTGAGTGACTGAAGTGTCAGGGGCCAGGGAAAAGTGCAATCTGGAGAATTTTATCCTGGCTTCTGAGAGCAGCACACACAGGCTCATGTGGTTTTCTGTGGACTGAGGCTCATGGATCCCCTGGTGTCTAACATAGCACCAAAAATAGCATTTTGAACTGCTAAGGGTGAAGAACTAATCTCTGTTCTAAGAATTACTAATTTGTTATATGTAAGAATCTGGAGTTGGGTCCTTTTCAAACATGGTGTTAAAATCTAAAATTTAAGGCAAAATTAATACCATACTAAACTTTAAAAAAGTTAAATTATGATAAAAAACTGGCTATGTGGTATAATACAGTCAGATTTTACCCACTTTTTAAATATTTCTAAGGAATATATTGCAGAGATATGATCAGAATAATTCTATTGCCGCACATTTAAATTCTAAATTTAAAAATAAATGTATTAAATAATTAAAGTTGTTAGTTTAATTAACTTAAATTTAAATGAAAGTAATCATAATTAAAGCAACAAATAATATAGTAATCAACAGATTTTAGACTGAAGTATAGAAAATCAACATACAGAATCAGTTGCTTTCTAAACACTAACAAAGTATCTGAAAAAAAGGAAACAACATCATTTACAATAACATCAAAAAATAAAATACTTAAAGAAAAAATTTAGTCAAGGAGGTGAAAGATCTGTACACTGAAAGCAATAAGACTTTGATGAAAGAAATTGAAGAAAACACAATGAATGAAAAGCTATCTCATGTTCATGGATCAGAAGTATAAATAGTGTTAAAATGTCCATATTACCCAGAGTTATCTATAGGTTAAAAGCAATCCTTATCAAAATTTCAATGGCTTTTTTCACAGAAATAGTTTTTGAATGGAATAATTAAAATTGTCTCTGTATAAGATCATATCATCTGTAAACAGAGATAATTATATTTCTTCATTCATGAGGAACACTATTGGATGAAGCACAAGCTGGAATCAAGATTACTGGGAGAAATATCAATAACCTCAGATATGCAGATGACACCACCTTTATGGCAGAAAGTGAAGAGGAACTAAAGATCCTCTTGATGAAAGTTAAAGAGGAGAGTGAAAAAGTTGACTTAAAGCTCAACATTATCACTTCATGGCAAATAGATGGGGAAACAATGGGAACAGTGACAGATTTTATTTTTGGGGGCTCCAAAATCACTGCAGATGGTGACTGCAGCCAGGAAATTAAAAGATGCTTGCTTCTTAGAAGAAAAGTTATGACCAACCTAGACAGCATATTAAAAAGCAGAGACATTACTTTGTCAACAAAGGTCCATCTAGTCAAGGCTATGGTTTTTCCAGTAGTCATGTATGGATGTGAGAGTTGGACTATAAAGAAAGCTGAGTGCCAAAGAATTGATGCTTTTGAACTGTGGTGTTGGAGAAGACTCTTGAGAGTCCCTTGGACTGCAAGGAGATCCAACCAGTCCATCCTTAAGGAAACCAGTTCTGAATATTCATTGGAAGGACTGATGCTGAAGCTGAAACTCCAATACTTTAGCCACCTGATGGGAAGAACTGACTTATCTGAAGAGATCTTGATGCTGGGAAAGATTGAATACAGGAGGAGAAGGCGATGACAGAGGATGAGATGTTTGGATAGAATCACCAACTCAATGGACATGAGTTTGAGTAAACTCTGGGAGTTGGAGATGGACAGGGAGGTCTGGTGTGCTGCAGTCCATAGGGGTTTCAAAGAGTCAGACATGACTGAGTGACTGAACTGAACTGATTTCTGATTAGCATGCTTTCTATTTTTTTCTTGCTCATTTGCTCTGGCTAGGAATTCCAGTACTATATTGAAAAAGGAGCACAGTAGCCTTGTTCCTGACCTTAGAGGTAAAGCTTTCAACCTTTTACCATAGAGTATGAAGTTAGTTGTGAGCTTGTCACATAAGAACTTTATTATGTTGAGATATATTCCCTCCATACACCAAATATTGAAAGTGTTTTATCACAAAAGGATGTTGACTTTTGTCAAATTTCAACAAATGATTTTTGAGATAATCATATGATTTTTATCTTTCATTCTATTAATGTGATGTATCACATTGATTTGTATATGGTATACCATTCTTGCATCCTAGGGATAAATCCTACTTTATCATGGTGTGTGATCCTTTCAATGTTCTGTTGAATTTAGTTTGCTAGAGAAACTAAATTCTTTTGTTGAGAATTTTTACTTTTATATTCACCAAGGATACTAGCCTATATTTTTCTTTTTCTTTTAGTGTCCTTATTTAAGTTTGGTATTAGGATTATACTGGCCTTGTAAAAGGAGTTTTGGTGTATTCTTTTGTATTTAGTATTTTTGAAGCATTTTAGAAGGATTGACCTTAATTCTTCTTTAAATGCTTGGTAGATATAAAGAGTGAAACCAGCTGGTCTAGGGCTTTTCTTTGTTGGGAGGGTTTTGTTTATTAATTCAATCTCCTTACTCATAATAAGTCTTTAAATTTTCTATTTCTTCATGATTCAGTCTTAGTAGGTTTTGTGTTTCTAGGAACTTTTTCTTTTTTTCTAGGTTATTCGATTTGTTGGTTTATAATTTTTCATAGCAGCCTCTTATGATCCTTTGTTTTTCTGTGGTATCAGAGGTAATGCCGCCTCTTTCACTTTTGGTTTTATTAATCTGAGTCTTAAATAAAGGATTGTCAATTTAATTTTTTTCAAAAAACCAGTTCTTAATTTTATTGATACTTTCTATTGTTTTTCTGGTCTCTATTTCACTTATTTCAGCTCTGATTTTTGTTATATCTATCCTTCTGCTAATTTGGGGCTTAATTTATTATTTTTCTGGTTCCTTGATGTGAAAAGTTAAAAAAAAAAGTGTTTTTTTTTTTTTTCTAAATGTGGGCATTTATCACTAGAAACATCTCTCTTAGAACTGCTTTTCCCACAAGTTTGATATGTTGTGTTTCCACTTTTATTTATATTCAGGTAAAAAAAATTTCCTTTTTTATATTTTCTTTCACCCATTGGTTGTTCAGGAGCATGTTTGTTTAATTTTCATCTATTCATAAATTTTCTAGTTTTCTCCAGTTATGTATTTCTAGTTTCATGTTATTGTGTTTGGGAAAGATACTTGGAATTATTTCAACTTTCTCAGATTTTCTGAGGCTTTATTGTGACCTAATATATGATCTGTTCTGGAGAATGTTCACGTGTACTTGAGAAGGATGTGTATTCTGTAGCTGTTGTACGAAGTGTTCTGTATGTGTCTGTTAGACATTTGGTCTAAAGGATAGCCCAAGTCCACTGTTTACTTGTTGATTTTGTGTATATGATCTACTCATTGCTGAAAGTGGGGTATTGAAGTCCCCTACTATTATTGTATTGTCTACTTCAGATTTGTTAGTATTTCCTAATATACTTGAGTGCTCTGAAATCGTGTACATATATATTTACAATTATTTTATATTCTTGATGAATTGACTGCTTTATCAATATATAATGACCTTCTTTGTCTCTTGTTATAGTTTTTGAGTTAAAGTCTATTTTATATAAGTATAGATACCCTTACTCTCTTTTGGTTTCCATTTTCATGGAATATCTTTTTCTATTCTTTCACTTTGAACCTATATGTGTCTTTAAAGCTGAACTGAGTCTGTTGCAGGCAGCCTGTAGTTGGGTGTTTGTTTTTTCTCACTTTTGATTGGGGAATGTAATTTATTTACACTTGGAGTTTACAGCATGCAGTTTTTTAATTTTTTTTTTTTGATTGGTGAATGTAATTTGTTAACACTTAAAGTGATTAGTATGGACTTCCCTGGTGATTCAGAGAGTAGAGAATCCACCTGCAATGCAGGAGACCCAGGTTTAGTCCATGGGTCAGGAAGATCCCCTGGAGGAAGGAATGGCTATCCACTTCAGTTTTCTTGGCTGGAGAATCTCATGGCTGGAGGAGTCTGGTGGGATACAGTCCACGGAGTCACAAAGAGATGGACACAACTGAGTGACTAACACGTTAGTAGGGGCTTCCCTGATGACTCAGACAGTAAAGGATCTGCCTGCAGTGCGGGAGACCTGGATTCAATCCCTGGGTAGGGAAGATCCCCTGGAGGAAAGCATGGTGACCCACTGTAGTATTCTTGCCTGGAAAATCCCATCAAGAGAGGAGCCTGGCCGGCTATAGTCCGTAGCATCACAAAGTGTCAGATATGACTGGAGAGACTTAGTATGCAAACACGTATGAACTCTAATGGGAGACAAGACATATTCAAACACGCAGGAAATAATTATTTGGAGATTAAAGAGAAGAGTGATCCCAGAGACTGGAATACTTTAGGGTATGTGAGTCATGCAGAGGATTGTATTTTTTGCAACTTTCTGTGTTGATTTAAGTTTACATGGTGAACATCTTTACAGGTTAGTGTATAAGGAGCTATCTTATTTTTAAGCAGCTGCATATAATTTTTTAAGATAACTTAATTTAACCATTTTGTCATTGTAAGTAGATGCTACTTGTTAGCATTTTTTGGCTGTTGCTATTGTTATCCATAGAGTTGCAATTAACATCCTTGAAGATAAATCTTTGCAAATATATTCTGGTATTCCTATAAAATGGGGTTAAGTGGGATTGCTAACTAGTGTTTGAACTTTTAATAAAGTCTAAAATATTTCCCTCAAAAAAACTTGTAATTATTTATACTCACTACAAACAATGGTGTCTAAAAATGTCCATTTCAAGGTGTTCTCACAAACTGTGACTGTTATAAAATTATTTTTCAGTCTGATAAGTGAAAAACGGTACCTCCGTTTTTCAACATACATTTATTTTATTGCTAGGGAGACTAATAATCTTTTCATAGTATAATTATTCACATATATTTCTTCTATGACTTTGTCTTGTTAATTTTTCTATTGGGTGGTTTGCTTATTTCCCCAATATAGGGGATTTTCTTATTCTATGAATGTTACATTTAGTTCGTTATATGTATTAAAATATTTCTTCCTAGTTCCTTTTTTCTTTCTTTTTAAAATTTTTTTCAGCTTTCCTTTGGAGTTTTTCAACATATAGAAATTTTAAATATTTATGGAGTTAAACCCAATTATTGCCTTTATAACTACTGAGTTTTAGGCAATCTTTTTTTTTTTTTTTATTAGTTTTGCCATACAATGACATGATATCACCATGGGTTTACATATGCTTCCCCTCCAGGACCCCCCTCCCTCCTCCCTCCCCCCCGAGAAATCTCGTTGCACCAGCCCCGAGCATCAATCTTAAAAAAGCCTTTCTTACCCCAAGAACATAAAATTATCTTGATATTTTCTTGTAAAATAATAAAATTTGTATTTGTTTAGAGCTTACATTTATGGAGCCTACTTACAAGTCTAAAGTGGGCAGAGTGAAAGAGCCTATTTTTCTTAGATCATCCCAATATTTACTAATCTACATTTTCCCCCTGACTTAATTTTTATCAAATATTAAATTACTATATTTTTGTCTTCTAGAATGTTTATTTTACTGACTTAATTATTTGCTTATTCTAAGATGATTAGTTAAATCAGTTTTATACTATCTTTGTGGTGCCTTTTGATTTATGGTAAACTAAGTAGTCCCTCCTAATTTTTTGTAAAAAAAATTGTGTTGCCTATATTTATAAAACTTTTTTTTTTAAGAAAAAATAGCATTAACATAAGAGCTACATCTCCACCAAAAATTCTAGAGATTTTTAAATTAGAATTATATAGAGTTTATTGACTAGTATGGAGAAAGTAGGCATCTTTAACCCACTGAGGCTGCATCAATAGCAAAATGATATGTACTTCATTAATTTAGGTCTTTTGTGCTTACTTTAGTAAATTTTATGGTTTTCTTTAAGTCTCACACATCTCTTGTTACATTTGTTCCTAAGTATTACATAGCTTTAGTTGATATTGAGAATCAGATTTTTTAAATGAATTATTTTATTTGGTTATCATTGAAAACAGGAAAGTAGTTGATTTTTGTATTTAAATTTTGTGTCAAACCATGTTTGCTATTTTAAATTCACAAAGATATGTAATACAAGAAGAACTCTAAGACTATCATAAATAAATGTTTCTCTATGAATGCTGAAACTGTTTTTTTAACTAGCTGATAATTCAACCTAAGCATTATGTAGATAAAGTATTTGAATTATGGATTTTAAAAATATAATTTGATTTTAAAAATAATACTTATTAATTTACATGGTTTTGAAATTTAGAAAGATACAAATTAAAATAAAATCCATAACTCTCCAGCACTACTCACTCATTCAACTTTTTGGGTAGATTTCTCCTATCTCTCTACTTACCTATCCATCTATCTGTTCATCTGTTTTTATATTTGTTTATCTTTATGAATCTATGTGTGTATCAACATTTGTGTCCTTAGAATCATGATTCACATTTTATCTTGTAGCCTACTTTTTCACACAAGAATGTGTTGTGAATATTTATTTATATTATTAAGTATGATAAGCTAAACTTTTAGAACTGACTGCTTATTTTGATCTCATTTACCTGTCTGCTTAGTTTCTCAGTCATGTCTGACTCTTTTCGACCCCAGGGACTATAGTCTGCCAGCCTTCTCTGTCCATGGGATTCTCCAGGCAGGAATACCGGAGTGGGTTGCCATGCCCTCCTCCAGAGGATCCTCCCAACTCAGGGATCAAACCCAGGTCTCCCGCATTGCAGGCAGATTCTTTACCATCTGAGCCACTAGGGAAGTCCTTGATATCATTTAGATATAGCTTAAAACACTCAGTTTTTCCACTATGGATAAATCTTATTTACTCAATATTAATATTTTAGAAAGTCCCTCCACCTAATATGAATTTCTGTTTAAGAGAAAATGGAATAAATATATTTTTCCTTATTCCTCCTGTTAAGTACAATTAAAAACTCTGAACAATGTATATATAACACAAACATGAAAGTGCTGTGAAAGCATTAGTCTCTCAGCTGTGTCTGACTCTTTGCGACATGGACTGTAGCCCTCGGGGTGTCCCTGGAATTCTCCAGGCAAGAATACCAGTGTGGGTTGCCATTTCCTTCTCCAGGGATCTTCCTGATCCAGGAATCGGACCTGGGTCTCCTGCATTGCAAGCAGATTCTTTACCAACTGAGCCACCAGGGAAGCCACCAGGGAAACACAAGCATAAGAAAACTCTAAAGGTGAAGAGCAGACGGCAGATGTCTAGGGACCTTGGAGGCAAGGAATGGTGCAGTGATGAATTCTTGTGTTCTTTTTTTCCCCCATTCATATATCTCAAATTTGAAACAAATGAAGCCAGCAACCTGGAAATGATAATAGGAGCATACAGAAATGCACCCCCCAAAAGCCTAGTCTCTCAAGTCAAAGGACCAGGAAAGAGGCAGTCCAGAAAGACAGGAAACTTTGATAATAATTGCTCTACTCCAAGTGATACCACAGAAAATAACTGTGACTCCAACTCCACCCACACCAGCAAGGGCTAGATGGTGAGCCTAGATTTCTACCCTTTAGAAGCTATAATGGAGGTATCACAACTCACCTACACCAGAGTGTTGCCAGAGAAATCTGAGTATGGATACAGGACTCTCATCCCCACAGGGTGATAATGAGACTCTTTCCAATCCCCTGAACTCCCTACCTGAGGTATCAGTAGATACTACTGGGAGAGTCTAGATTTCTGCTCATACCAGCTGGTTGGGTAGTATCAGAGGAGGCCTGATGGGTCAGGACTTTCATCACAACATAAGGTCACCTCCTTTTGGATCTGTGGGCAGGAGTAACTCCTACCTTTGTTCAGAAGTAGCAAGGGGCTTTCTCCCCCAACCTTTGCCCAGTATGTCAATGGTTGTTGAGTGGGAACTTGGAGATCTACTTTTGCTTGGTGGTAATAAATTGGTGACACTTTTTTCCTGCCAGAACTGTATCATAAGATGTTAGCCAAAATAGGTTTAAATAAGAACAAGCCTCATAAGAGAATAGCCAAGCTGTCTCTGTTTTGAATAAAAATCACTCATTATACTAAGAGTAAGAAAGATCTCCAACTGAATACTCAAAGCTAAAAAGAAAAAGAGAATCAATTGATGCCAACACCAAGCTAATGGAGATATTAGGATGATCTGACAAGGATTTTAAAGCAACTTTCATAAAAATGCTTCAGTGAGCAATTACAAACATTACAAAATTTACAAATAAAAATAGAAAGCAATGACAAAAATAGAAAGTCTCATTAACATTTTTAAAAATTAAGAACTAAATGGAAAGTTTAGAACTGAAAATACACTAACCAAGATAATAAAAACTCAACAGCAGAGCTAGAGAGCATCATGAAAGGGGTAGAGAAAATAATAGAGTAAGTGGAAGAAAAAATAGAAATAAGCCCAATTGGAACAAAAAGAGAAAAGAATAACTGAAAAAAGGAAGCAGAGCCTCAGAGACCTAGGAGAACAACAAAAGATTTCACATTTGTGTCATCAGAGACCTGGCAGGAAAGAAGAAAGAGGGAGGGGTTTAAAAAATTCTCAAAGAAATAATGGTCAGAAACATCCCTATTTTAACAAAAGATATTAATATATAAACTTATGAATTCAAGAAGCTGAATACTGAAGATGATAAATCCAAAGACATCCATATCAAAACATATCACAGTCAAACTTGAAAACTAAAGACAAAAAAAAAATCTTGCAAGCAGCAAGAGAGAAATAATACGCTACCAATAGAGAAAAAAAACCAAACAAATAATTAGAATTGCACCAAATATTTCACCAGAAATTACAGAGATTAGAAGGAAGTGAACAACATTTTTCAAGTGCTGAAAGAAAAGAACTGTCAACCCAGAATCCAATATCCAGTGAAAGTATCCTTCAGAAATCAAAGAAAAATCAAGGCATTCTTGGGCAAAGACAAACTAAGAATTTGAAAAGGATGGCTTAAGGAATCTCTTTAAATGGATAAGAAATGTTAGAAGAAGAATTCTTAGAATATCAGGAAGAAAGAATAAACATGGTCAGCAAAAATACTTGTAAATATTAACATTTCTTCTGATGTGATAATGAAGGTACTTATTTAGTTTAGATCAAGCACTGAAGTAAATAAAAAATAAGTCTACATTATAGAAACTCTTCTCTTTGTTTTTTTTTCCCCTTCCATCTTCCCCCTTCCTTTTCTTTCAGAACCGCTGGAGAGTAAGCTGCAATTACACTGCTCTCTCCCTAAAAATATAATTCAACATATATTTCCTAAGAACAAAGCTATTCTCAATAATCACAATACAATGACTGGATTTAGGCAAATTAATATTTATGTAACATTGTTACCTAAAAGACAGCCCAGATTCAAAGTTACTTGCTTTCAAAAAATAAAATAATGGCCACTTAAAAAAATGGAATAAGTTAATAGGACGGGATGCCTTCTAGAAATTTTAACATCCTTTCTCCCTTACCTCTCTCTTTCAGATACTGGCACCTGCATCATCTCCTATCCTCACTGCCCAGTTCTGTTCACTGTCAATACTCACGAATTCTCCCCATGTCCTTTCAAGGCTTGAGTTTTTCCAGTCTGATGCCTGTGAATAATGGTGATGGTTTACTCTGATCCCAATTTTGAGAGGCCATTAGCAATGTTTTCAACAATCTTCAGGAATGTGTGTACTTATGAAGAGCTCTGGGAGCCAGAAGAAATATTTTGAAGGGAGAGAATTATTGGTGCCACCTCACCTTATTGTAGTAGGTTTCTATCCATCTATAAGCAACTATGAAGAATTTAAAGCTTTCTGACATTCAATTAGTTTTTACCAAGTTTGAGAAGCCAGTATTTTCAATGGATTCATAACGCTCTGTTATGGAAAAAGGCTAAAAAAGCAAAAAAATCAACTTACAGAGTAATGTTTATGGAATTGACTCATTGCCCTAAATATATAGCTTCTCTATATATGACTATATGCTTGTATAAGCATAGAGAAAAGAATAGAAGGATATGCATCAAATTATTAACCTGAATTACCTTAGGGAGATGGGATTGGCTTTTTCTTTGTTTATCTCTATGGCTTTTGACTTACACAGAATATATATTATTTTTGTAATTACAAAAAATAATGTTCTTGAAAACAAAGTATATAGAGAAATCACACAAACCTCATTTAATATGATGGTCTCAAATAGCAAAAGAGGAGGCCTACTGATGGTACCTAAGTCCTGCACTGAGTTCGTTGCTTGGCATGTAATGATTAGTCCCCGAGTGAATGAATGAATAAACGATGTGGGATTACCCACGCTGAATTTGAAAGAACTATCTTTTATATAAATCTTTTTTTTTTTTCTGTTGTTCCTGGAAAAATTGTTCTGGTATTCTTCAATGCTAGGTCAAGTTTTGCTGATCTGAGGAGAGAAGCAGATTTGGAAGGAAGTAAGATTTCATTTTGGAGAAATAAAACTTGAAAAGGCTATTTTCAATAAGGGAAATGAGGTTTTCTAGTTGAATCCTAAGAAAGGCATTAGCACGTGCTCTGTGGGTTTTATATATGGTTGCGTCCCAGTGTCCTCTTGGTCTTGTGATTCCTGGACTTGATCCAGTCACCTCTGGCAGGATCCTCTTTCCTCTAAAGACACTTTATAGGCCAGTGGCATCATCCTAAGCTGTTAAAAAGCGTTCCAACAGCCATACCTTTTTTTCATCTCTTCAGAGCACTGACTACTGACTCCAGCAAATCAGCTTTATTTTTCCACTCAATTGTTTGACTCTCTTGATCCCATGTAGGACCTATCAAAGGCCTAGCTTTTCCTTTAAAGAAGCCCACTGTTTGGATTCCATTAGCCTCCAAAAGGGCCTACTTTCTGTCTGGCATCTGGTTTTGGAAGCATCTGACCTAAATTTCCTTTAAACTCTTAGTTAAATGAGGCGGAAATGACTTCTTTTCTCCTCTTTCCTCTCTTCATCCTCAACTGTGTTGCTCTTCCACTTCTAACTGTAACAGTTCTTGGAAGTCAGATCACCAGGGCACTCACACCAAAGAGACACGTTGCCATTTCAGAAGCCTCAGGCCAACAGGCCTCCAGCAGGAGCTATGAGTGCCTGAACCCCACTCCCCTCTGGCTTCTAGGGCGGCCCCACCATCACCTTAGACCAGGCACACACCTGAGAGGAAAAAGGTAAGCCATCCCACTTCTTACCTTCATAAATGCTTTAAACACAGGCTTGGAAAATCTGCGGGTTCCTAACACGTTCTCAGATATATGCCTTTGCGCCTGGCGGAGGTGAACTGATACGGTGCTCAAGTGGAAGGAATTCGGCTCCTGCCAGGAGACAGTGAGGGGCTGTGGAGCCATATAACCAGGGGCGAGCAGTGAACGCCCTCTCTCCTTGGAAACTCCGACCACCCCGAGCCTCAGAGAAGTCTGGCTCAGCTGCGTCGCCTGTTAGCCTAATGATCCACAGGGGACGCTGGTACATCCGTGGCTGGAGCCTTGTTATTGGACTGTGAGCATTGCAATGGAGGAGGCACAAAGCCAGCAACCGGGTGGCATTGACAAGTCTTGGCCCCAGTCGGTACAGTGTGTGGAGGCTGAACAAATCTCAACCTTATTTTTTTCTATCACTCCTTTAATAGATTGCAAAAACTCCCGGCATTCCTTTGCTTATCCCTGCCTACTTTGCAATCGAGGGCGAACCCATGGAAGAATAAAGAGTGAAATAATCAACATAATAGGGATGAGAAAATGGTATACTAATGATCCGACATTAAAATATAATGCAATAAAAACAACTTTACCTCATGTACTTTTAATACATTTCATATACCACACAGCAGTTTACTGGGACATGGGTTTTAACACAACACTAATGGCAAGATAAGAATTACCAGGTTTAATGTGGGTTCACTAAATATGCTGGAACCCTTTTATAGTGTGAAGTCTGAGAAGCAGGGCTAACACCCTCTTTATGGGCACACTGAGAGGAATTTTACTTTTACTGTATGTGGTTGTTATGTTTCAAGCGATGTGATTTCACTGGTAGCTGTGCCAAATTTTTGCAATAACAAGATTCTACTGTGTTTCTATTTTTTCACCACAATCTCATGCATTAAAGTTTATTTGAAAAAAAAAAACCACTGAAAAACAAAGAATTTCAGCCAAATCCAGTTACTTAAGATTTAAATTATAATCCAGCATAAAAATTATCCCAACTGTTTGCTTCTGTTCTCCATCTTAAGTGCTTATCATCTTAGGTAGATGTTATTGCTAACATATTCCCCAAGAGAAGTCAATGGGATTTAATTAATTTTTCCTGTGAAACACTGCCACTGCCTAGACCTTTATAGTGTGTGTGTGGGGCGGGGAGAGAGAGAGAAGAAGGGAAGGAGAGAATTGGAAGATATTGGTAGTATTTTCTGATACCTATTAATTTAAATTACCTGAATCTCATAAGCATCACATTTTTGTCCATTTAGAACAGACCATTAAGAGATTACTGTGTTTTATCCACCATGTACTTTTTGGGCTTCCTAGGTAGTGCAGTGGTAAAGAATCTGCTTGCCAGTTCAGGAGATGCTGGTTCAGTCCTTAGGTCAGGAAGATCCCCTGGAGTAGGAAATGTCAACTGACTCCAGTATTCTTGCCTGGGAAATTCCATGGACAGAAGAGCCTGGTGGGTTACAGTCCATGGATCAGAAAGAGCTGGACGTGACTGAGCACAAGCACACATACTTTTTGGGCTTCCCAGGTGGTGCTAATGGTAAAGAATCCATCTGCCAATAAAGGAGAGGCCCGAGTTGCAGTTTTGATCCCTGGGTCAGGAAGATCCCCTGGAGTAGGAAATGGCAACCTTCTCCAGTATCCTTGCTTGGAAAATTCCGTGGACAGAGGAACCTGGAGGGCTACAGTCCATGGGACTACAGAGAGTCAGACACGACTGAGTGACTGAGCATACTTTTCAAAGATAAACTACTAAGAACAGGAAAAACCCATCAGCCTTCTATGAATAACACACCATACATAGAGAACATGTACAAACCCTGAGCTAACTGTAGGGGTGAAATTAGCTACAGTCTCTGTGAAGATGTACAGACCTTCTAGAAAGATGAGTAAAAGGGAGAATACTATTGTCAATAAGACAATCTTAACTTGTAAGAGTGAAATTAGGGTTTGGAGCCAAATCCTGAACTATCCATAGCTTCCAAGTTCTTTCTTTGATGGTATCGTGACTCCTAACTAAAAAGGGAAAAAAAATCACATTGAAGAGCAAAGTATTTAATCAATTCTTCAGACTACTGGTCTGCATTATGTTCAACATCAATATATTTGATTGAATTCTTTGTCTTTGGAATAAATACCCGCAGACGCCTGTATTCCACTAGAGAGATGGAAACTGATGGGGTAATACAAAGTTTGAAATTCAACCAGCTGGACATCGGTCCTTCACCTCACCAGTCATCCCAGTTTCATCTTCTCCATCAAGTTTCAGCTGAGCACTGACTGTGAACTATCTTTTGACTCATCTATCCCTCTTCCATTAGGACTGTGCCTTCATCTTTATTTCTTTACTAGATCGTGGACTTCCCAGTTTCTCTGTCTTGACAGAATTAAAAACAAGTCATGTACTGCCAGATAAAGATAATATTTATCACAGCTTTATCAAAATTCTGGCTTATCATAAAATGATAGCTTATTTATATCCATATACACTGATACCTTGATAGCACTGGAGATGCAATAATAAACAACACTCCCTCGGGGGTTTATGTACCGAGAACACCCCCTATTGGTTATGAAATGGCCTGAATGGACCAGTGCCTCCAGCTGTGGGGAAATTGTCCTGGCCTTATTCGGCACAGAGGAGACCAAATTGTCAGTGGATAACATGATTTGTTCTCACTTTCCAGCTGACTGCTTTTGTGCTATTGTTGACATTGCCACTGTCATCTGAGTGTTGGATGCTTGCCAAGCATCTCCTTTTCCACCTTCTTGCTGAAACATTGCTTGGTCTCTTAAGAGCAGCTCCTTTTAACCCAATAGACAAGGAAGTGGATTGATAGCTGTTTTTTTAAAAAAGTGTACATTTTAATGGAAAAATGAGGTATTTTCCATTGTGGTAAAGTGTCTTTTTTTCAATCATAAAATTGCTCAAAAGAGGAAGCAAAAAGAGGAACATGTGTTCATTTGTTTTAACTTGAGTTTGTAAAAATGAGTTCTTAAGAAAGTTAGCAGCCACCTATTTCGAAGAATGATGACTTTTTTTGACATCTAAATGTTGTATCATTTCCAGAGTATAGTTATCTCCCATAGTAATCTGAATTTGTAGATATAACTATAGATCAGAAACTAGTACTCCTTTGTGGAGGTGACAACATATGAGAGGGAAGGGGGGTAATTTGAATGTGACTATTCAAATGATAAAATCAGAGGCTGTTATGAGCAAGACCAGACCTTTCTTTTTGTAACCAGTTAAGTGAAGTTAGAGGGGTATTGTAGCTAGTAAGTGACAGAGAGATATTTTTAAACATGGTGTTTCTTAACAATCAGTCCCTGATAGTCCAGCCTTGTGTATAACTACTTATGTTGAAGTTCATCTAAGCATCAGGATAGCATCAGACTTGTTATTCAGAAAACCCTTCGGTGATCCCAGTACTGCCTAGTTGGGGACCTACTTTGACTACAGATTATTAACCACAGCTGTTCCATGCAGAGCAGATAGCTAAGCTTTGAGTTACCAAATATTGCAAACCACTGTAGAGAAGCCACCTCCAGCCTCCAGCCAATACCTTGCCACCAGCAGTTGTAGAAAAAGCGGAAAGGAAGCAGATGTGGTCGTGGCCCAGTTGGAAATTCTGGTACTGACACAACTTCCAGCGAGGCCCGCGGTAGGTGTGCGGTGTTTGTTATGCTCTGCCTGAAGTTCTATTCTGAGCTCTCCCAGCCCTGACCGGGGACTGTTTCGTTTTCTGTGTTAACTACCCCCGTGACAATGGCTGTGGCAGTGTCCTTTTGGAAAGTGGGTACCTTCTTTGCACAGCCAAACCTTTCCGCCTGGGAGATGTCATTCTCTTTTCCTTTTCCCTAGAAGATTCTTCTCTGAGTGTGATTCTAAAGGAAGAGAGCCAAGGCTTTCTAGGTTGCTCGTCGTACAAAAGCAGAGGTGGGTACTCCTTTAAAAAGCCGAGAATGGACTGTCAGTGGCATTAGGAACCCACTGATGAGCTGGCTTTCCCTAATGGTAGATTTCCATCATGCGTAGGGAACTCAAAGGAAGGCCAACTCATCAGAGGCACCGAGACTCCGCTTACTCTAAAGATGGACTTGTCGCAGGATAAGTAACATAGATTGAGCTCTTTCTCTGTGCTAGATTCTTTTTCACCACCAGTTTAAGTCCAAACAGCATTTCAATGAAGAGAATGTGAGCAATGAGACAATAAGCGGATTGAGAACAGGAACTTGCATTTACTTGTATACATGGGGCACTTGGCATGTCTGCTTTTTGAATGATGTAATAAGTGTTATCCTTATAGGTGAAGAAAGAGAGGTTTAGGGAGATGGTATACTCTGCTCAATAAATTCACCCAGTTAGAGAGTGGCAAAACAGGAAATCATGCCTGGGGAGCTTTTATGTGGTTGGGAGCTGTTTGCCCTAGAGTGGGGTTGGACACAAGAGTCATTTGAAGGAGATTTGGAAGATGAAAGTGAAGCATCAGCCAACATGTTCAGAGCGTGGGCATAGGGTCAAACACGACATTGCTGATCTGTTGGTTGATCTTGAGGATGTGGGACAGAGATTGGGTCTGCAGCATCTCCAGTTCCCTGTGGGTCTTCTCCTTCAGGTTCTTTGAGTCTTGAGCTTTGTAGCTCAGGGTGTCTGCTTCTTCTGTAGCTTATCTGTGTTGCCGGATTCGGAGGCTGTGGGAGGCAAATATGGCTTCCAGGCTGTTCTTTGTCTCCTTGCTTGATGTCCAGCCTATTGCCGTCTGTGCTAACCTATAGCAACTTCAGGGTCACTAGCAGAAGTAGAAGTCTCCCAGAAAATTCTTCACCAGCTCCCACAATTATGTCTGGTCTAATCCCTATAATAGACTTTTTGTTTCAAATCACGTATAGCAGTCTGCTTCCCGCATCAAACCTTAGCTGTTACATTCCATCAGACTCCGACTTTCTAGTAGGTGGCACTCACTAGGGAGGGTGGGAGTGAGGAGACAACCTGGTGTCAGTGGGGTTCAAACCTTTTGTTTCTGGGAAGCTCAAGACTTCCTCAATCAGATGTTCAGAGAACAAAGGCAGGGGATGTACTGGATGCAAAGCAGAAAAATTAAGAAGTCATTTCAGTGTTTTTGTTTAGCGAAACACGGAGCTGGTTATTTTATGGCTAGTTCTGTTTTTAAGATAAGCTAAAAATAAATGGGTGAAAATGTATTTCGGTGGTTATTTGTAGTCTGTGTAAAAGGACATTTTTCTGATTTCTCAATCAAAGCTTTTCAATATCCTTGAAAAGGGTATTGAGACTACCTTAACATGCCATATGTCTGTGTGCAAAGCAAGTGTTGTTTGTTATTACCAAGATGAAATATCTGGAGGATGGTATTTCCCCACTTTTTATTCATTCAGTGTCACATAGATTATGGCATCAACATGTGTCTCTGTTCTCTTATGTTTTTAAAAAGCATCATTTGTTTTTCAATGTGTGTGTGTGTTTTCTGGAAAACAATTTTCCAAGGTGCAAGCTATTCAGATGAAGTGCTGAAATCTTGGCTGTAAGAAAAGCTAAGCAAAACCAACCAATGCTCCCTTTGTGCCCTGATTTCAATTCTTCTGAGGTTTACCCTTTGCCATTTAGCACATTCTCTTTGCTGTCTGCTTGCACACCATGTACCCTGGGACTTTCCTGGGTTTCTCTACCTTCTGCTTTTGGGGTAATATTAGTTTAACCACCAGAAGGAGAGCATTAGAAAGATCTAATTTTCTTCCATGGGAGCAAGAGTTTCTATATAATCCAGTGCTTCACCTGATTTCCAGAAGCCTCTCTGGCTCCTTAAAGGATCCATCAGCCCCACACTTCCAGTACCACTACCCGTTCTTTCTTTCATATGTGCATCTTCCCTCTTAGGTGGGAAAATATGCTCACAGATTGCTCCTCCCTTGTCCTATGTGGATTAGGTTTGCCAGATAAAATACAAGATGCCTAGCTAAATTTGAATTTTATCTAAACAACAAAGAACTTGTGGGGCATACTTTTACTAAGAAAAAGAATTGTAAGGCTGATAAAGTAATGAAGCATGCTGCCTTTTAAAAGCTTCATCTGACAATCTTGCATCCCAAATCCCCCAAGACTCCCACTTTCCAAACCTTGCACATCGACAGGATCACGGTTAGCCAAGCTCTGCACAGTTTACCAGAGTATCCTTGAGGAATGTATTTGCCTTCTAGCATTTGGATGGGTTCCTTAGTTCTGCCACCAAAACAAAACATTCATAGTGCATTTGTTGTAAACCTGATTTTCTTAACGGCAGTGTGAACCATCCTGTAAGTGGCTGCTGTCTTTCTGAAATCCAGTGCTTTGCTCATAGACTTAACAAGTAGCTTAACTCTCTCTGGGTTGCACAGCTTTTCTTCTGTTTCCTTCCTCTTCTTTTCAAAGTTGCTTGTCCTCTTTATTATAAAAATAATGCCTTTCTCCATTCAAAGTTGAACTGGGTCTGGCATTTATTCATCAGGATTTTGCAACCCAGTAATGACCCTCTGATGAGTCCATGGACTGGGGTATAGATTCTTTTTACCGAGGTCACACAATACCAACAGAGACAGAATTGCAAAGAACTTGGGAAGTAATGATACAGAACAAGGTTTATAGCTGCTTTTTGAAATTTGTTGGAAAATAGCATTTATCAGCCTCTTCCAGATTCAAAACTAACTCATGTTCACTTAAAAAAAAAATGCAAACATACAAAAGCACAAGAAAAAAATTCGAAAAAATCACTTATAAGCCTGACATCCAGATATGCTAATATTTTAATAGATATCTAATATTTCTATTTAAGAACAATTTAGTTTGAACAAAAGCAGCATTCTGCACAAATATACTAAATATACTTTAACTTTTTGTTGTTATTGTTTAACAACTAATTGTGAAGTTTTTCAGTGTCCAGTTTCCTTGTGATTCTCAATGGTTTGGGGGCTACAGATCTCATTCAAAAAAGTACTGAAAGATTTAAGATTTCTTCCAGAAAAAGCTGCTTCTACTTGTATCCAGAACATTTTAGATCAAATTTCAGCCTCTTAGAATGCTTCTGTAGATCCTACAAGTAAAGAGAGAAAACATCACAGCTGTTCTAAAACATTTTAATTTAAAACTCATTTTAATTTGTACCTGCACATGAATATTTTGAGTGATAATTTACCCAATAAAAACTTATTCTGTATAAGGGAATGGGGACAATTTGCTACTTAGAAATCTCAGGTAGATAGGTTTTCACTTTTGTTCTTGTTTTCTTAGAATCTAGATTTAGGTCAAGGTAAAGAGGAACCATTAGCAAATTTGCAGATCGCCCTTCTGTTTACATGTCAGTTCTAAAGATTGTTGAGCTGATGGGTCTTCCCTTGGTTACAAGCCAGCGCAGTCATGATCGAGAAGCCTTGTTTGGATTTCACAAGAACTTTGTCATAAGTCTTGCATTTCCTGTAGGAAAGCTGAATTCACCAGTGTACTTTACTATGAGTAGCACTACAACTCTGCTCTCAGCAGGAGACTTTTGCTGATGATAAACATTAATTCTTGGTGGAAATGCAAAATTAATCAATAGTTCTTGAATGCTGAAGACATCTTTTGCTGTTCTTCTATATGTAACTTTCAGTTTATGCCTCTAGTCAGAAAGGAGATAAGACAACTTGGGAAAGCCCAAGAAATGTAGTCCTCCATGTCAGGGGTTCCCAAACCCTTGGACCACAGACAAGTACAAATCATCTGCTATTTGAGCAGCAGGGGCAGTGGGCAAGCAAGTGAGAGGAGCAAAATCTCATTTGAATTTATAGCCGCTCCCCATCTCTTGTATTACTGTTTGAGCTCTGCCTCCTGTCAGATCAGAGGTGACATTAGATTCTCATTGGAGCATGGACCCTACTGTGCACTGAATGTGGGAGGGATGTAGGTTTCGTGCTCCTTATAAGAATCACCCTTGCCCATGGTCCATGGAAAAATTGTCTTCCACAAAACTGGCCCCTGGTACCAAAAAGATTGGGAACCCTGCTCCACATGAAGATGCGTGGGCCTACTGTCCCCCTGCAGGACTGGCCAGAAACAAGACTGGGTGGACATCTGTGGCCCACGGGAAGCAGCATCAGGGCTGCTAACATATTACTATTATTATTAACTACTATTAATCACTATTATTATTAGTGATGATGGTTGCTATTTATTGAGCCTCCACTATATGCTGACCACTGAACTATGTGCGTTACTTACATGACTTTAAATTCTGGCCACTCTGAAAAATGGGTATGATTTTTCTAGGTGGGAAAGGCAGTGATGCTGAGTGGTAAAGAATACAGACTCTGCCACTTCACAATCTGGATTCATATTTGTTGGCCTTGCGAGCTCAGATAAGTTCCTTTGAACTCTTGTGCTTCAGTTCTCTCATCTGTAAAATGGGGTTAAAATAGGGATTTGAATACAAATTGGCCAGACTCTTTATCCTACAGATACTTCAAAGTTTCAAAATTCAGAGAGATGTTTTTATTCTTAAGGATGTGAAAACATTTTGTGTAAATTCAAAGGTAGTCAAGGGGACTTCCCTGGTGGTCCAGTGGTTAAGAATCTGTTGTCCAATGCAGGGGACAAGGGTTTGATCCCTGGTTGGGAAACTAAGATTCCACATGTCTTAGGGCAACTAAGCCCTCATGCCACAACTAGGAGAAAACTGCCTGCTGCAATGAAGGGCCAGTGAGGCAAAAAATAAGAATATTACTAATAAAAAGGTAGCCAAGTGTAACAGAAAAATCCTGAAATAGGTAGTTAGAGGACAAGGGTTTGAGTCCTCGCTCAGTTCCTAATTAGCTATGTAACTTTTGGCAAATGACCTAATCCCTCTGGGCCTCTGCTTACTCATCTGGAAAAGGGGTGTTATGTTTTCTTGGCTGGACACTTTGCAGGACTTTTGGGGGTATTAAATGATACAATGAAGATGAAATTGCTCATATAGATAGCAATTGTTATACGTTTTGTTGTTACTCTTTCTGACTAGATTCATTGTTTGCCATTGGCATGAAGGAAAACTTATTAAATTCTACTCTGTGCCAGACTCTGGGCTACATTTGGCATAAATATCATCTTATACAATCCTGCAACAATCCTGGGCCTTGAAAGGGTCGATGCTTTGCCAAAGGCACTATGGTTAGTAGCAGAGCTTGGAATTGCAAAGCAACACTATGCCCTATTGTGTAGCTATGAAACAGCTCTTTATTGCATTAATTATAAAATACATTATTTTCATAATTTATCATCTTTGAAAACTGGGGCTTATCCAAGAACTGATGTGAATAATTTTCAAGGATACCTTAACATTTCATTTTGCATGTAGTTTTCTTTTCATAGGTACACACTCATTTTTATAATAAAAAATAATCCACATCAGATAAGCCTAAAAGCACTCTTCCATGAGTATGAGATAGGAGCTAGAAGTCATAAGAAAACAATTTGACATAGTTTAACTGGCAGCATTTCTTTCTTTCTTTTGGGTACGTAAAACAAAGGTGCATCTTACAATGAACAATATGTTAGATTGGATGACATAGTGATTAGTATTTAATAAATGTCTAGTAAGTGTGAGATACTTCACGTCTCTAATCTATTCAGAGTAAGTAGACAATCTTATTGTTCATATTTTACAGATGAGGAAACTGAGATTGAGAAATGGTAAAATTTGTCCCAGGTCACATACTACTACATAAAAGAACTAGAGATAAAACGGAGCTCACGTGGCTATAAAGTCACGCTCTTTTTAATTTGCCATATTGATATTTGCTTCCAGAGGGAATATCAGTTTGGTAAAGTAGCCAGAAGTACTGACTTGTTTAGTATCTGGCTCTGCATTAACCAGTGACCACATATGAAACCAGAAATTGTTATCTGCAACCTGATAGCTATGGTATATTTGAACAACTGAAAGTGATATTTTGGATAGGAATCCAAGACTTCATATTATGGGTCCTATATTTCCTCACTTATCCTCACCTCCAACTGTATTTGGAAAAAGAAAAAAAAACCACAGGATTTTCCTGAAGGAGCCAGGTAGGCTGTACTGCTGGAGAGAGAGGAGGTGGAAGCTGTATGTACAGCCACTAAAGTCATGAACAGAAGTGGTCCTTGGATTCTCCAGCACTTTATACCGCAACTGCAGCTATTGCTGGAACTAAGCCTTGGGATTTTGTGAAGTTCTGTAGAACAGAAGCTTTTTTCATCATGAAGACCATATGTCAACCTGGAGCTTGTCACACAACTGTTGATATAAGCAGGAGATTTCTGAGACTTCCCTGGTATTCCAGTGATTAAGAATCCACCTTACAAAGCAGGAGACTTGGGTTCAATCCTTGGCTGGGAAGCTAAGATCCCACATGTCATGGGGCAACTAGGCCCACATGCCGCAAGGAAGAACCTATGAGCTGCAGTGATGACCCAGTGCAACCAGAATAATAAAATAAAATTTAAAAAACCCTAGAAGATTTTGAAAAGCATGTGACTCTCACCACCGTGGGGGGCCAATCATGAAGTTGGTATAGACTCAAGAATTCTTGGAATGGGGTGCAGACCACATTGTCTAAAAACAGTTATTGAAAGTCAACTGTGCATTGAGTATGGGGCATCTAAAAGGCTAGTATGAGGTGACCTTGCCCTCAAAGAGTTCACATCTAGTGAAGCAAAGAGATAGAGTTCTCTATGCAGTTAGCAGATAGTGAAGCCAGGAAGAGCTGGGTGAAGAAGAGAATGATTCTAGCAGGACTTCTCAAAGTCAAAGTCTATTGGGCAAGGCTAGATTTGGAGTCAGAATACCAAAACTGAAGTTATTTATTTAAGTATAGCTGATTTACAATAGCATATTAATTTCAGGTGTATAGCAGAGTGGATCAGTAAAATGCATATATATGTTTTGGGTAATTTTCCATTATAAGTTATTGCAAGATATTTAATACAGTTCCCTATGTTATATAGTAAGTCTTTGTTGATTTTATGCATAGTATTTTGTATATGTTAATCCCATACTTCTAATTTATCCCTTCCCATGTCCCTTTCCCTTTTGGTAACCATAAGTTTGCAAAAGCAGAATTTTGATGAAATTTCTCTCCCTAGTATACAAAATCACATTGCAACTAACAGTACTCATTCCTCCACACACCTTGATTGAGGAGAAACATGAATAAGAAATAAGACATTGTTCCTGCCCTCAAGTAATTGCAATCTTGTAAGCCTTTGTTATAATTTCTCAAATAATATCTTGAGAGTGAAGCTGACAACCCAGGAAAGCCTAGTACCTGAGTTGGTTCTCAGTTCCATCCTAAAGGTCTTATATTCCCCACCCCTACTGGCTGTGTCTCCCCCTTTCCTCCCCTTTCTCCTTACAACTTGCCATCTTCTTGTGACAGATGCCTGCCTTTAACACCATGAGGAAAGCTATGAAAGAAGAGTACGTGGTATGTTGGGATCATCAGAGCAAAGCTATTCTTAGGACTCCAAAGTCTCAGAAATACAGAGCCTAATAGAAAGATGTCTGCAACTGGGGCAGGAAGCTAAAGGAGATACTTAATGGCAAGTTCTTGCTTACTGCTCCCCCAGATCTCAGTATGGGAAGCAGTACCTACTTTTCCTAAATTAGCTGGGCTTTGAGTCTGGAAGAAAATTATGTTTCCAGCCTTCGGTTTAAGATATTAATATTTCTTCACCATGTTTGGGCTAACTTGCCACGTTTGAGCCTTAATAGTAGGTAAGACAGTTCTCGTTTTTCCCTGCATAAGCCCACAGCAGTCAGACTTGCAAACAGTGTCCTTTACTTCCCTTTCATGAAGCGGGTAGGAGGAGAATAGGCTGAATAGTAATTTTAAACATCTGGTGGTTGCTTTAGGATTTGGTCATGTTCAAGTTCTTGGAAAGCTTTCCATTAGTCTCAGTTAATATCTTGCAAATTATGTTTGCTTTGACATTTACCCTGTGCCATTAGCTTCTCACCATGCCTCCTGGGTCCATCCCATGCATTAGGGGCTTGATGAGAAGTTTCCTAGGAAGGCTAGGATCCCTGCTCTTGCTGCCCCGTCAATGGAGAAAAGCAGCTAACAGTTCCCAAGGCCAAAGATACAACTGCTCAGATGTGGAAGAAAAAGAGAATATGGATGTCATTTTGCCATATACTTGGGCTTTTATTTTATTTGAGAAGTTCATGAAGAATATGCCAGTAGTGATCTTCATGACACCAAAGTGATGATCTTCATGGCATCTCCTGAACTTAAGACATGGCATGTAGTTGGGCCAGTAATAGAAACCTGTTGTTTATGAGAAAGAATTGTTTGACTGGCAATACAACTAGCCTGTCTACAGTAATCTGCCCATGAACCTCAGTCCAAATATTGAGAGATTAGACCAAAGTGAGAGAAAAATGTCTGAACTAAAAAACACTGTTTTCATTCAACAGGGAGGTGTTCTTTTTTCCTTTAACTGAGCAACTACTATATATTTCGGTCACTGTAAAATGAAGTGGGGCAGAGTGGTATATATGACATTGCCTCCCTCCTTAAAACCATAGAGATGAGTTGGAAAGTCCAGGATATGATAAAACCTTCATGCAAAATTGTAAGAATTATAGAAAATAAACCATATACATGAAATCATTTACAAAGATATCTCTTGAAGGAAACCTTTAATTTGTATTTGGTATCATTTTAAAAAGCGTAACAGTTTTGGATAAGTTCTACTTCTCTGTTTTTTTTTGTATTTTCAAGTGAAAAATTGTTAACAATTTAAAATAATCAGCCAATTAAAAAACCAATCCAATTTAAAAATAGACAAGTAATTATACAAGGAGTACTCTACCTAGTGCAAAAATGACTCTTTTTCATAGATTTGAGAAGGAGTAAGATGTCATAGGGCTAATGATACCAGGAAAGGCTCCCATGATGGTTCTGGAACTGCTTCCCAAAGGAAGAACAGACAAAAATGATTGATGGTAAAAGGGGGTTTGAGGACAGCAAATTTATCGTTGAAGTTAGGACTGAGATCTAAATGCTACTCTCAAATCACCACCAGTGGTCCACAGCTTTTTTTTTTTTTTAAATGGTGGCACTCAAAACAAGTATCCTTTTTTAAAGGTGGGAAATAGGAGAAAGAAAGAAAATCTTGAGGTTAGAGGATAAACAAGCCCACATTTTTGTGGGTTAGAAAAGCACAGAAAAAATTCACTTTCCTGGAAGGAGAGATTTTTGAAATTAATTCTTGGTCACACTGAGGAAGAGCTTGTGAAACTGGACCTGCCCTGGTAGTGAAGCTGACCTCTGAGGAATCATGGAAGCAGTAATGTTCAGGTTTGCCACAGGCACTGTTTCTTTGACCCTTTCTAAATTTGGTGTTCTTGAGTTTTGATGATAAACATTAGGGTCTTTGGAGCCTGCATAATAAACTTTCCAGATTTTCATACATAGTATGGTACTGATGGCAAGAGTTCAGGTGTCTCTTTTCAAGTCTGATGTTAATAAAATGCCAGGTATATTAACTCAAAAGAAACAGAACAAACAAGTGTATTTGTATAAACATATATGCACACACACACATATACATGGGCTTCCCAGGTGGCGCTAGTGGTAAAGAATCTGCCTGCCAGTGTGGGAGACATAAGCGACATGGGTTTGATCCCTGGGTTGGGAACCCCTCCTGGAGGAGGGCATGGAAATCCACTCCAGTATTTGTGCCTGGAGAATTCTATGGAGAGAGGAGCCTGGTAGGCTACAGTCCATGGGGTCACAAAGAGTTGGATATAACTGAAACGACTGGGCATGCACATAAATATACAAATATATATATACACAAATGTGCATATCCTATTGGATATATATTTATATATAAACTATCCATTTATATAAACAAGCTATAGTAATTATATATATAGTTATTTGAAAGAATTGATTCATGTTGGGGCTGCCAAATCTGACATCTGCAAAGCAGGCTGGCAAGCAGACATGCATTGATGCTGTAGTCATGAAGCTGGAGGCTGCCTGGAAGCAGAATTCCCTCCTTTTCTGAGGACCTCAGTCTTTTCTTTCAATGCCTTTGATTGTTGGATGTGGCTCACTCAAGTTATGGAGGGTAATCTATTTACTCAGTGTTTACCAATTTAGATGTGATTACTAAATGTTAATTACATCTAGAAAAACTTCACAGCATTATTTAGACTGATGTTTGGCCAAGCAATTGGCTACTATAGTCTGGTCAGACTGATAAGTAAAATAAACCATCACGCCAAGCAATGCTAGGTCAGTGCTCCCTTCCTGATAGTGCAACCCTTTTCCACACAAATTCCTTTACTATCCTACTCCTCTATTGAATGTTCTTTTGTTTCTGCTGGTTTATATATATATATATCAGTTCAGTTCAGTTCAGTCGCTCAGTCATGTCCAATTCTTTGTGACCCCATGGATTGCATGCAGCACACCAGGCTTCCCTGTCACCAGCTCCTAGAGCTTATTCAAACTCATGTCCATTGAGTCGGTGATGCCATCCAACCATCTCATCCTCTGTTTTCCCCTTCTCCTCCACACATCAATCTTTCCCAGCATCAGGGTGTTTTCTGATGAGTCAGTTCTTTCCATCAGATGGCCAAAGGATTGGAGTTTCAGCTTCAGCATCAGTCCTTCCAATGAATATTCAGGACTGATCTCCTTTAGGATGGATTGGCTGGATCTCCTTGCAGTCCAAAGGACTCTCAAGAGTCTCTTCCAACACCACAGTTCAAAAGCATCAATTCTTCAGTGCTCAGCACTCTTTATAGTCCAACTCTCACATCCATACATGACTACTGGAAAAACCATAGCCTTGACTAGATGGACCTTTGTTGACAAAGTAATGTCTCTGCTTTTTAATATGCTGTCTAGGTTGGTCATAACTTTTCTTCCAAGGAGCAAGTGTCTTTTAATTTCCTGGCTGCAGTCACCATCTGCAGTGATTTTGGAGCCCCCCAAAATAAAGTCTGTCACTGTTTCCATTGTTTCCCCATCCATTTGTCATGAAGTGATGGGACTGGATGCTATGATCTTAGTTTTCTGAATGTTGAGCTTTAAGCCAACTTTTCACTCTCCTCTTGCATTTTCATCAAGAGGCTCTTTAGTTCCTCTTCACTTTCTGCCTTAAGGGTGGTGTCATCTGCATATCTGAGGTTATTGATATTTCTCCTGGCAATCTTGATTCCAGCCTGTGCTTCATCCAGCTTGGCATTTTGCATGATGTACTCTGCATAGAAGTTAAATAAGCAGGGTAACAATATACAGCCTTGACGTACTCCTTTTCCTATTTGGAACCAGTCTGTTGTTCCATATCCAGTTCCAATTGTTGCTTCTTGACCTGCATACAGATTTCTCAGGAGGCAGATCAGGTGGTCTGATATTGCCGTCTCTTTAAGAATTTTCCAGTTTATTCTGATCCACACAGTCTGAAGCTTTGGCATAGTCAATAAAGCAGAAGTAGATGTTTTTCTGGAACTCTGTTGTCTTTTCTGTGATCCAATGGATGTTGGCAATTGATCTCTGGTTCCTCTGCCTTTTCTGAATCCAGCTTAATAAAGCCCTTCAAAGGCATATAAGGGATCTAGTCACATCATAGCTGCTCATATTCCATTGGCCAAAGCAAGTGGTATGTATCTGGTCCAAGGAAGCTAGTTTGCTAAACAAACAATCATATACACACACACACATACATGCATAAACACAAGTTATAAAGCATTTATACCTATAAGCCTTTATCATTAAGGATTAAATATGTTTTGTTTGGCAGATTTGGGCCATAAGTATTATCTGTACAGTTTGTAAAAGGACAAGAAAGAGTAGTAATTTCTGCATTTTAATTTACATGATGGTAATGATAAAGATGACTTGTTATCAAAGTTCAGAAAATGGTGCTGTGGCCTCTGCTTCTCATTGTTTACCAAGAATGCCTGAACTCCATTTGCTTTCTGAAAACTATTTCTCTTAAGTTGGATTCTGATCCACTATTATATCTTTGCATTCATTGAATTGAGTAAAGAATCATTTCCTTTACTTGAACAGTACCATTTTCCTTCAAGAAACATGAACTAGAGCCAAGGAACACATCCATTTATGGGAAAAAACCCTACTAAGATTATTGTAGGTGGCATGGTTGGGAATGCCTAGCCAGCTGCCTTCCTCTGGAGGTCTTGTTGGAAAATTTGGCTCAGATTAATAGTGGAAATATGTCTAGTGGTCTCATCCTCTTCTCAAACGTCTGTTCCCTTCACTAAACCACTGCCTGTCTTGGCACAGTGTCCTCACTTCTGGGGGAGGCCTCTAGAATGGTATGAGATATATTCTGTATGTTAGGGATGAGGTGTGTGGGGAAGACTTCATAGCACCTGTCTACATCAATTTTTCAGAAATGAGTATATTAAGGTTCATTCCCTTCAATTTTATGAACTCTTGATTGAAATAGGACAATTTACCTCATCTTGGAATAGTGATGCCAGAATTGACTGGCTTGTATCTGGACTCTACCTAAGAACTGTGAAACTTAGGAAGTTAAAAGAACGTCTTCAGCACTTCTCAGTTAACAGAGACAGTTTTGTGTTTATGTGGTATATGTCTGTTTGTGAGGAGATTAGGCTTTTATCCTTTGGGCTGAAGTTTTAGGCATACAGAAAACACACACATACACCCTGTGGAGTAAGGAACATACCGGAGTTTATGAGCATGGGGATTTAATTCTGGGAAACCTTGTCTTTTGGCATCTGCCAGTGTATCCTCTGGAATTTATTATGTGCCCGCAACATCTCTCCAACCAGCCATCTTTCCCTATTTCCACAGTCACTAGCTTAATTTCAGCCCTTGTCATCTCACACCTGTATTATAAAAAGGCTTAGTCCTTTGTCTCTCTAGCTCCAATCTTCCCCAGTTTCAACTCAGATCTTGAGCTGATGGAGTAAGACTCTAAGACATTGCTCTCATCATGTCACTCCCTCCTCCACCTCTGCTGAAGGATCCCGTCACTTATTCACTCGAAAGAAGTTGTTGAACACACATCACTTTGCCAGGCCCTTGCAGGGGGGCAGAAAGTGACCCGAGCATGTCGAATCATTAGAATCACCTGGGAAGATATTAAGAAATGCACGTTCCTGGCTCCCTTCCATTGATGGGACTAAGGAAGCCACATTAAAAAAAAATTTCATAGAAATATAATGTACACGTAGAAATGTGCACGAGTTATGACTTGAAGCACATTTTACCACAAATATTCTGATATGTTCAGCACCCAGATCATAGAATAGAAAGTTAATAGGAAAAAAGATAGCCCCCCATCTTGACTTCTGACGTATCAGAATGTTTGTGGTTAAATAAATGTGCTTCAAGTTGTATATATATTTTAAAGCTTCCCAGGTTATTGGCTGTGTTTGGGGGCAACTCATTGTTTTATAACGGTTAAAAAGAATTAGCTTGTGGTCTTGAAGTTAATTTCAACTTTACACACACACACACACACACACACACACACACGAACGATAAAATTTTGTCCAAATAAATGGTAGGTTTTGAAGATCAAGAATTCCTCTTTTATTTATTTTAAATTTACTTAATTATTCTTTCCTGAATATACCATTTCAAAATGTCCTTGTTTTTGTTGAGTTAATTGAGACATACTGTTATTATTGTCAATTGCCTCCAAATACAGTATTGATACATCTATTTGTATGCATACTTTATTCATGTTTAACAAATTGAATTGTCTTTTTTCTCCACATCCTAGTAAATGGATAAAGAAAGGGAGGAACAAAGAGGATGACACAGCTGTGAGTTGGGGACAGTCATGTCTCACAGCTGTGAGTTAGGAACCTCTGAATCTGAGGCTAAGCCTCCTGGAACTAGGATTTGTTCCTCGTATTCTGAGCTGCAATACTATTCCTTGGAAAATTTTTTAAAAGTAGACTAAAAGTGACATCTGTATAATGCTGGGAAATGGTATACAATGAATACAAATTTGTTAAACTGAGAAAATTTGAGAGAATTAAATGATGGAAATTCATTATTTCTAGTTGTTAAGAACCCTACACATAGTTCCCTGAATAATGTTTTATTAACAGAAAGGTGTGACTCAGTAATATTACTGCTTCAAATGATAACTGCCATTTACAACCTAACTGGTTTTCCAATTCAACTTGTTACTATGGTACATCACAATAATGAAACCATTTGCTTCCAGGATCCTGTTCTTTCTGATGTCTTCAGAAGTGGTTGTTTCTTCTTTGAGACATCATACTTTTGCCATCAGGGACTATGCACAAAATGGTAACTTGGCCAAAAAATAGAATTCACAGTTTTGGCTGTCTCTGTTATGTAAACTAAGAAACGCCATTCTAAAATCTTGTGGCAGGTACCTTTTTATATTATACTAATAGTACTGTCCTGGTTCAGGTGTTTATAAGAGCTAAGTATAAGACACAGTCTTCGATGAGGTAACAGAAGATGAATGATGAGTGACTTGTTAGTTTAAGGAAGCCAGAGACTGGAAAGATCATCTCTAGTTGGAAAGGACAGGGCAGCTTCATGGGGAAGATGATACTTGAAATGGATCTTGAGGGATGGTAAAGCATTTGACAGGTGGTGACTGAGGCCAAAGCAAGGACAAATATGTGAGAAAATACAGGCCAGTGTTGGTGGAGAGCTTGGCTGGAGCAGAAGACCCAAAGGAGCCATCAACGTAGATGAATCTGGTGAGGTAGGAAGGATGCAGATTGCAGAGGGTGAGGAATGCTGGGCCAAAATGTTAGGAAGTTCTCACAGTACCTAGGTGTGAAATTAGTAATAATCTGAATTAAGATACAGCAGTGAAGTTGAAAGAAGTTTATTTTAGAGCAACTGATTTACAAAAATTTAAGCAAGTTGGTGACATAAGTGGTACGAAGATGAAGTGTTTAAGATAACTAGGTTTTGAGCATGGGTGACTAGTACAGTCAATCAACCCTCCATTTTTTTTTTTCTTCACAGCCATACTTCTGGAACTTTCTTTCTTCTCTTTCATCTCAGTTTATTGTTTCATCTGCTGTAACTGCACTCTTTCTTTTTGATTCTTATCCAATCCACCAGTGGCTTCCAGTCTGTCACATCTAATGGGAATGTTTAAGTTTTCTGGCATTGATACCCTTTACTGCATCATGGATTATTCACTTTACAAAATTCTCATTCCCACTGGTTTTTATCATTCCTTTTTCAGCATGAAAAATATTTTTAAAAGAACAAAAAGCTGGCATAGAAATTAGAGATCTTTAGCATCATAATAGAGCCAAGCACAGTGCATGATCCACAGTATGTAAACCATTTTTTGTCTCAAGCATTACAGCAAAAGAAGTCTTTGCTCTTTTATTTCTTTATTTGATTAATGAGGATGGCAAGAATAAGCCTGATTTTGCAGATATGACAATGTCTAATTAATGAATCTCCCTAAAGAGAGATCAGAATGTATGGGGTGCTAAATAATATTGTTCATATAGAGATTCAACTTGAACAAATGATTTATTAGACAAGACTAACAAGTGATATCATTGGCTCAAGGGACTAGAATTGGATTGGTTTATAAGATCACTTGAACTTTGAGCCATTGAGTTGTGGATATTTACTGTTGTATTAACTGCAGAGACCCAGAATAGCTTTCAGGTTTCCAAACTTTGGAGTGTGACATTTATTAGGCCTGTAACTCCATCAAAAGTGATTGAAGCTATTAAACTATTGTGGCTAAAGAAGTGAGAGTAAATAGATGTTACTCTCTGTCAGTTTCATTGGGCTGCACTATTGTACACAAATTTGGTGCTTTGGCACAGCACATGTTTATTATTTCCTTTAATGATGGCTATATTACATTTTCCCATTTTGCAAGTTCAAGCACAACTCTTCCCATGGCAGTCACATTAGATCCAACATGGGACTTCAAACCAGCTGCAGTCTCTCTCTCCATTTCAGTTGCCATCAAAGCAGTAAGTAACAGTCCAGTTAAAGTTGGAGGACTCAGTGTTGCCCAAAATGGCAGAAAATCTCTCTCTCTTCCTTTCCCTCCCTCCCTCTCTCGCTCCACAAAGACAAACATGCTGGTCAGAGGAGATAAACTCTTGTTTGATTGCCTTAGTAAATAAGCAACCTCAGGAGCCGCTGCACAGTGGGGCCGTCAACCAGGGAGACAGTTTTAGGAACTGTTTGAGAAATATGCTTCCTCTTACAAATACTTTGGCTTCAGTCTGGGGGAAAATGGATATATGTGTATATATGCCTGAGTCCCTTTGCTGTCTACCTGAAACTATCACATCTCTGTTAATTGGCTATATTCCAATACAAAATAAACATATTTTTGAAAAATCCTGATTTCCTTTCCTTTCCGTATATATCTAGAAGTGAGAGCACTAGATTATACGGTAGCCCTATTTTTAAATTTTTTGTGGAAACTCCATACTGTTTTTCATAATGGCTATACAAATTAACATTCCCACCAACAGTATACAAAGATTCCCTTTTTATCCATATCTTTACCAACACTTAAAAAAATCTTATTTTTGGCTGATGGCCATCCGAACAGGTGTGAGGCGGTATCTCATTGTGGTTTTGATTTGCATTTGCTTGATGATTAGTGATGTTGAGCCCCTTCTTGCGTACTAGTTGGCTATTTGTATGTCTTTATTTGAGAAATATTTATTCAAGTCCTTTGCCAATTTTATTTTTTTATAACATTAAACTTTTATTAAAAGTTATATACATTTCTTTCTTTTTTTTAAAAAATTTTCTTTATTTTATTGTGTTGGTTTTGCCATACATTGACATGAAACCGCCATGGGTATACATATGCTCCCCCTCCAGAACCCCCCTCCCTCCTCCCTCCCGATTTCCTCCCCCTGGGTCATCTCAGTGCACCAGCCCCGAGCATCAATCCTGGGCTGGCGATTGATTTCACATATGATAATTAACATGTTTCAATGCCATTCTCCCATATCATCCCACACTTGCCCTCTTCCACAGAGTCCATGAGTCTGTTCTATACATCTGTGTTCCTTTTGCTGTCTCGCATGCAGGGTTCTCGTTACCATCTTTCTAAATTCCATATATATGCGTTAGTATACTGTATTGTTGTTTTTCCTTCTGGCTTACTTCACTCTGGATAATAGGCTCCAGTTCCGTCCACCTGAGTAGAACTGCTTCAAATGAATTTTTTTTTAATGTTGAGTAATATTCCATTGTGTATATGTACCACAGCTTTCTTATCCATTCGTCAGTTGATGGGCCAATTTTAAAATCAGATTATTTTCTCAAAAATATACAAGCAACTCCTGCAGCTCCATTCTAGAAAAATAAACAACCCAATCAAAAAGTGGGCCAAAGAACTTAACAGACATTTCTCCAAAGAAGACATAAAAATGGCTAACAAACACATGAAAAGATGTTCAACATCACTCATTATCAGAGAAATGCAAATCAAAACCACAATGAGGTATCACTTTACACCAGTCAGAATGGCTGCCATCCAAAAGTCTACAAGCAGTAAATGCTGGAGAGGATGTGGAGAAAAGAGAACTCTCTTACACTGTTGGTGGGAATGCAAACTAGTACAGCCACTATGGAAAAGTGTGGAGGTTCCTTAAAAAGCTGCAAATAGTCCTGCCATATGACCCAGCAATCCCACTGCTGGGCATATACACCGAGGAAACCAGAATTGAAAGAGCCACGTGTACCCCAATGTTCATCGCTGCATTGTTTACAATAGCCAGGACATGGAAGCAACCTAGATGCCCATCAACTGATGAATGGATAAGAAAGCTGTGGTACATATACACAATGGAATATTACTCAGCACTAAAAAAAAAAAAAATTCATTTGAAGCAATTCTACTCAGATGGACGAAAATGGAGCCCATTATCCAGAGTGAAGTAAGCCAGAAGCAAAAACAACAATACAGTATATTAACGCATATATATAGAATTTAGAAAGACGGTAAGGAGAACCCAACATGCGAGACAGCAAAAGGAATGCAGATGTATAGAATAGACTCGTGGACTCTGTGGATGGGGGAAAGGGTGGGATGATATGGGAGAATGGCATTGAAACATGTTAATTATCATATGTCTAATCAATCGCCAGCCCAGGATTGATGCTCAGGGCTGGTGCATCGAGATTTCCCGGGGGGAGGGAGGAGGGAGGGAGGAGGGAGGGGGGTTCTGGAGGGGGAGCATATGTAAACCCATGGTGATATCATGGCATTGTATGGCAAAAACAATAAAAAAATAAATAAATAAATAAAATCAGATTATTTGTTTTCTTGCTACTGAGTTTCTTATATATTTTGGATATTAAACTCTTACAAAACATATGTTTCTAAAAGATTTTCTCCCATTCTTTAGGTTTTATCTTCACTCTGTTGTTTCCTTTGCTGTGATGAAGCTTATAAGCTTGATTTAGTCCTGTTAGTTTATTTTTGTTGCCTGTGCTTTGAGAGTCAAAGCCAAAAAATCCTTGTCTAGACCCATGTTAAGAAACTTTTTCCTTATATTTTCTTCTAGCCATTTTACAGTTGCAGATCTTACAGTTAAGTTTTTAGCATATTTTGACTTGATTTTGTATACATTGTGAGGTTAGGGCCTAATTTCATTCTTCATATATGAAGATCAGTTTTCCTGTTGCCATTTATTAAAGAGACCATCCTCTTTTCCGTTGTGTGTTCTTAGCAAGAAGAGGCTCAGTTTATGGTAGGTTTGTCCTGTTGTTTTCAAGATTTTGCAAAGTAAAATGTCTAACATACAGAGTTTTAGGAGACAAAGTAGTTTCAATACTAAGATGTTACAATTAAATTGAAACTCATGAGTGTGCTGGGGAGCCTGAACCATATGGACTCAAATTATTAATCCTGCTTCCAATGCCATTTGACTAGAGCTGAGTGATCTCTAAGAAAGTCAGACCCATTCAGAAATCACTCTGGGATTCTGAATGCTTACTTAACACAGAGAAGATCCTTCCAGGCATTTGGATGAACAATAAATTTTAGCATTTGATTGTGTTTGAGATCAGAAAAAGCTAGATTCTGTGACATTTTTTATTCAAATAATAAGCTTACTGATGACTGGGGCCGATTTGAGTAGATTAGAGAGGACAACCAACGTTATGGACACAGTGTTTTCCTGTGTAATTAATAAAGGATGCTTGATGATTGAAGATGTTTATGGAGCCATTCATAATTTTAAAATTGCTTTTTTGATCCTGGCCTTATTAATTTCTTACAGAGATCCTGTAAGTTGTAGCCCGCATTGCTGGAATCAGGCAGTACTAGGGACGAATCAGCCCTTCAGCAATTATTGGTTATGTGATATAAAACAAATTATTAAACTCTCCTGAACTTTAGTTATCTTCATATATAAATTAAGGTAGTAACAGTTATTATGAGGCTTCCCAGGTGACACTAGTGGTAAAGAACACACCTGCCAATGCAGGAAACATAAGCAATGCCGTATCGATATCTGGGTGGGGAAGATCCTTGAAGGAGGGCACAGCAACCCACTCCAGTATTCTTGCCTGGAGAATCCCATGGACAGAGAAGCCTGGAGGGCTACAGTCCACAGAGTCTCTATGGACTCTCTACAGTCCATAGAGAGTTGGACATGACTGATGCTACACAGCCATACACACATAGCCTGCTGTGTAATTATGACTGCCAGGGATTGAAACTTGTTAGTTATTGCCCTGGGATGGACCATCAAATCATCTGGAAAATTGAGGAACTAAAATGTGGCAGCGAGTTTTTCTTTCTTTCACAAAAACGTTTATATTTCTCCTAACATTCCTGAGATCAAATTTTTGAACTCTTAACAACCTAGAGAAGGTGATAAATAGTTGCAGTTATTGACTTACTCTCCATGGACAGAAAGCTTTCTTTATACAATCTTAGATATGTGTGGAGAGAGGTGGTATACTTTTTCCATCATATAAACCATTGGTTTGAATCCATGAATATTTTAGGCTTGCTTTCCTGAGTAACTAAATATGAAGGGAGCATGGTTCTGTCCACTCATTTCAATAAAATATGAACAAATTAGATTCTAATGTGCTCAGTTGATCACATGCTTGTGCCTGCATTTGTGTCTGAATCTTTTGCGACCCCATGGACTGTAGCCTGCCAGTCTCCTCTGTGAATGGAATTTTCCAGGCAAAAATACTGGAATGGATTGCCACTTCCTACTCCAGGGGATCTTCCTAACTGAGGGATGGAACCTACGTCTCTTGCGTCTCCTGCGTTGGTTCCTGCATTTACCACTCGCACCAATTGGGAAGCCCTAGATTCTAATAGTTCCCCAATTTTGCCTCAGAGAACTCAAAATTTTTACATTAAACAGCTTATTTTGAAAGTTCTAGTAAATATGCTAGTCTTTCTCTGATGTTTGCCTTTTTTTCCCTAAGGGATCTGTTATTAATGACAATAAAAACATATTCCGCTTACTAATTGTTTTTCACAGAACAAATATTTTTAAGTGCCTACTAAGCAGTGGTATGCTGTAAACCTACTCTTTAGAACAGAAGGTCTAGATGTACATTTGTGATTTCCTGCTGTGTACTTTCCCCTGTGGCTGATTTTATGCTCTTGGTGTAATGTGACTGAACACAGAACTGGAAAGAGGTAAGCCTACCCCGACCTTATCTGAATATGTATGTGTCAGATACCTTGGAGACAAAGACACACACACACACACACACACACACACACACATCTATATATCTATAATATTAGTACCAGGTGAAAAAGGAAAAATTCAGCTAAATGTCAGAAAAGGCTAAGGTTCGACTTATTTTTTTATTCAGGTCTTTTGCACTTCTTTTCCATGAATCATCTGCTCATGTCCCTTGCCTATATATTGACTTATTAAAATTTTAAAATTATTTTTCTAGTGAGAGTACATAGTTTGGCTCACACTTGCTACAAATATTTTCCCCAGATTACCCTCTTTATACTGATTATCATGCTTTTGTGATAATATGAAAATTAATATATTTGTTAAAATCACCTTTATAGCTTCCATTTCTTCCATTGAATTTAAGCTTAGCAAGTTCTTCTCCATTCAGAATGGATAAATGTTTACCTATCTTTCTTTTGATTTTTGTGATTTTAATTTTTTAATATTTGAGTCTTTGTTGAATCTTTCAGTGTATAAACATAACGTAAGGAGAATATTTAACAGATTGAAGCCCAGGTGGTGCAGTGGAAAAGAATCTGCCTGCCAATGCAGGTGATGCCTACAAGACTGATGAAGAAATACATTAGAAGAAACTTTCTGTGGAATTTTGTTTATCAGTGTTTTAAGCTTCCCGGATAGCTCAGTTGGTAAAGAACCCTCCTGCAATGCAGGAGACCCCAGTTCAATTCCTGGGTTGGGAAAATCTGCTGGGGAAAGGAAAGGCTACCTACTCCAGTATTCTGGTCTGGAGAATTCCATGGACTGTATAGTCCGTGGGGTCACAAAGAGTTGGACACCACTTTCACTTCCACTTTAAGCTTATATATTAATTTGGGAAGATTTGTCATAGTAACATATTACTTTAATATAGATGACAGCCAAATTCTTTACAAGTCAATACAAAAGGAAAACCAAAAGTTAAGGTATAGAAGGGGCCACAGAGGACTCTGAAAGGGAGTCAACAATTTGAACTTGAATCAGAGTTCACTTATTTATTAGCTGTGAAGGCTTAACCAAGTGCCTGAAAATTTTTCAAACATATTCTCTCATGTGTAAAATGGGAATAATACACTCACTGCTTAACTTTTAGGGTTGTTGTGAAGATCAAAAAAGAGTAGGAACATTATTTTAACCTTTTTAAAATTTCTCTTTTTTGGCCATACTGAACAGTTCGTGATCTTAGTTCTCCAAGGATCAAACACCACACTCCCTGCATTAGCAGGGTGGAGTTTTAACCATTGGATGGCCAGGGAAGTCCCCATTATATATTTGACGTGTGTATATATATAACCTGTGTGTACCCTTCACAGGTACACACCAGGATCTGAATCTGAAAACTTTAACTGATTTTCATTTCCTTCAACTGAGAAATTTATGAGTTATGTTCACCATCTGCCTAGTCCTTTAAAAAATCAAATTGTTCATTTTTTCCTCCTCCTTTCCCACTGCAGATGCAGTTTATTTACAAAGACCAAAACTTTTAATACTGAAAAGAATGCATTCGTATTTTATAAGCAGGAGCCCTGTCAAGCAAATTGCTCTTGGCAGGAAAGCAGATCGTATATCTTGAGCTTATCTACCACCTCTAGGCGGCATCCGGCCCTGATCACCTTGGGATATGCATGGGGAGCTTTGGCAGACCCACTCTGTCTGTCTGGGCTGGGGCCGCCTGGCCCAAGGCGTTTGAAGAGGGCTCGCTCTCTCCCCAGTCTGTGGTTTAATAAGCTCAGCTTCTTCCCCTCAAATGATGCCTTTCTGCTGTCATTTTCAAGCAACCTACTACTGTTTATTCTGGAATCTAAACATCTGGGAAGCTTAAAAGACCAAATTTGTTGAGGGCACCATCTGCACTCTGATTTTATGTGCCTGAGGTACATGACAAGTAAACATGTTGATAGCAGGATTTATTAAAATGTAACTTCTGCAAAATCATCTAGGGCCAGGATGAATGAGTTCAATCCTCTGTGGCACCATTCATTTTAGATCTGGAAGAGACTTGAATGATCACCAGCTTAACCCTTTCATTTTGCAAAAGAGGCTGATTCTGAGAGATGATGAATTTTCTAGGCAATGTGGCTAATGGCAGAGATGGGAGCAGAAAAGAATGTAGCCTCCTAGCTTCTCTCCATAAGACTCTGTTACTGCATCATTCTGAATAGGACACTGATGCAATACAAAGTGTAACAGAGAGTGCTGGGTAGTTTGGGAAGGGAAAAGTTACTGGCTGTGACAGAATATCCTAAAAAGACCTGGCACACAAGGTCTTTCGAATGTCTGAAAGAAGCAGTAATATTGGGAAAATCATCTTTACACATTGAAGAGCCTTCTTAGATCTTAGATATCCTGTTTCTCATTTATTGGGCTTCCCTGGTAGCCCAGCTGGTAAAAAAATCAGCCTGCAATGCAGGATATCCTGGTTTGATTCCTGGGTTGGGAAGACCTGCTGGAGAAGGGATAGGCTACCCATTCCAGGATTCTTGGGCTTCCCTGGTGGCTCAGCTGGTAAAGAATCTGTCTGCAATGCAGGAGACCTGGGTTTGATCCCTGTGTTGGGAAGATCCCTTGGAGAAGGGAATGGCTACCAACTCCAGTATTCTGGCCTGGATAATTTCATAGACTGTATAGTCCATGGGGTAGCAAAGAGTTGGACACAACTGAGTGACTTTCACTTTCACTTTCTTATTAGAAAATATTGAATATGAATAAATGTTTCTACTTAGGCTTGTAGTCAGGGTCACGAAGATCCCCTGGAGAAGGAAATGGCAACCCACTCCAGTATTCTTACCTGGAAAATCCCATGGATGAAGGAGCTTGGTTGGCTACACCTCCTAGGGTCACAAAGAGTGCGACATGACTGAGTAACTAACACACACATAGGCTTGTAGTAGAAAACACTACATTTGATCACAACCCAGTTTTCAAAAATATGAATGCCCAGATTTGATCATGTCCTCAGCCAGTCAGATCAGCTCTATAGACTGGTTTTTATTAGAACTGGGGGCAAAAATCTTCCAGCTGAAACTCCTTTGTCTGGCTTTCTAGAGTCTTCTTAGATTGCCTCCTTTTGACTTAGCAACTTTAATTTCCACACAGGAACTCTGCTTTTAATGGACTTAATTCCAGCTTTGTAAAGTCTTTTAGACTTTGATAGTTTTGGTCTTCAAGTGTTTTTTCTCTTTTTCATGCTTCTCCTTTTCTTGGAACAACTCAGTCCTTTTTCTCACAGTTTTACTTAACTGTGGTCTTAACTGGGTCTCTACTTCCAGGGTCCATGTCACACTGACTCCTACACCTGACCTTGACTCTCCAATAAAGAAGGATAGAGAGTGCCAGATTTTCCTCATGAGGATCCCCAAAGTCACTCAGTTATTGCTGGGTTCATGAATTAACTGAAAAGAAAAAAGTAAGTTGAATGTGGGGGAAGAGAGAGTCAAATCAAGAAGCTGCTTTGATTTCTTGTCACATACCTTGCTCCAGTCAGTCTTGACAGGCTTTTGTATTTTTTCTTTTACTTTTTTAGATTTGGGCCATTTTTTAAAAAATTTTCTTTACTTTATTGTGTTGGTTTTGCCATACATTGACATGAATCTGCCATGGGTATACATATGTTCCCCCTCCAGAACCCCCCCTCCCTCCTCCCTCCCGATTCCCTCCCTCTGGGTCATCTCAGTGCACCAGCCTCGAGCATCAACCCTGGGCTGGCTATTGATTTCACATATGATAATTGACATGTTTCAATGCCATTCTCCCATATCTAGATTTGGGCCATTTTTAAGTCATTATTGAATTGCCTCTTTTCTATGATTTGCTTTCTGGCTGAGAGGCAGGTGGGATCCCAGCTCCCAAACCAGGGGTTGAAAGTGCACCCCTTGCAAGGGAAGAAGTCCTAACCACTGGACTGCCAGGGAAGTCCCTCTATTGATTCTTGAATTCTCATCACAAGTGAAATGACAGTCCTTAGGGTGTTCTCATTTCCCGAATTTTTCTGGCTTTATTTCATAGTGTCTTTCCTCTGAATGACCTTGTTTCTCTTTGAGTCATGGCAATAATACTTTGCTTTATACACACACACACACACACATATATATATCCCCCTCAAATAGTTTCAGATATTTACTTTCAAAATCTATAAGGACTATTATAAGAAAAAGAAATTAGGCAGACAGGCTGTGGCTTGAATGAAATATCTGCCAGAGGCAAACCAAAAATGCCTCTTCTCAAAGCTCATAATTTCCAATCTCTCTCATAACCAGCGATCTTGTATTATCATCATGTGTGTCTGTGCTTCCTTCTCTCAATTGTCTGTGAGCTCAGCTTTATTTACTGTTTTGTGCTGAATATCTAGCATACTATCTATACCATACTGTGTATGGTAAGATCACAAAAATTGCATGTAGGACATTAAAGAAATTTTAGATTTAAGAAAAACAGTAATGTAATAGGTGATAAAATTCATTTTTTTAAAATCTCTTAAGTTTTTGTTTTATTTTTTCCCCTTTATTATCAGAAAATATGATGGTCTGGACACCTCAGACAACAAAATGGCATCCTCCTTCCCCATCTTACAACCTCCAAGTCTCCCTTGACTATTACCTCAATTTGTTATGTGGGCTCCTTTCTATTCAAGGTTGTGTGTAACCATTTTTTGTTATGAAGAAAAAAAAAAGGTCAATTCTTGCAACAATGGTTTGCTGAAACTGGTGAAATGGATTGGTTTTGTTGACAAATCGTCTTGGTCTGAATTGCTGACATTTCTCAGCCCTCTGCTAGATTGCACAACATTGTACAACTTTATGTGGAAATAAATGAGTTTATCAGCAATGAGTTGTGTGCTTGCGGCTGTGTCCATGTGTGATCATAAACATCTTCTGTGGGCACTTACAGCAATAATGACATCACTTTTTTTTTCAGTTCACCCTTTATCATAAACTATGCCATTATTCATCTCAGTGGGCACATCTGACCTCAAAGAATGTTATGAGAGTAGCTTGTTGAAACAGAGTAATGGACAGTAGACTCTGAGTAATCCTCCCCTGGCAGAGCCATGTGATAGCTGAGCAGACGGCTTCTTCTATGTTGGTGGTCTGTAAGATCTCTACCTTAAACCATTGACATGGAACACACTAGACCCAAGAGTTCTCAGTGACTTCAAACAGCTGTGTCTTCTGGACTAGTCAGCCTTGGTCATTGTGGGGTGAACCTGCGCCTGCAAGGTGTGCTTCCCGAGGAGACCCAGCTAAATAGAGGTTCCTACCCTAACAGAGCACACTACCCTCAGAGAACTGGACAAGCCAAGGAAGTGCTCAACCCCTCAAGTGGCAGGAGTCCAAAAACAAGCACAGAGCTAACAGCTGAACTCAAGGATGACCAGGCTGGTTGCTATGTGGGGATGGGGTGAGTTAAGCAAGATTAGCAGGGAAAGCTTGGAGGGAGACCAGCTTTGGATTAGTGGAATTAGGTTATGGTCAACAAAAAGAAGCCAGGAGAATGTTCTAGTTTGCCTTGGGTAGGTCATTTGGGAAGTTAGGAGGAAGGAGTAATGAGCTATGGAATATGAAAGGGAAATGAAACTGTTAGATAAGTGGGCCAACGAAAATTCCCTCAGGAAAAAAGAAAAGTCACTACAATCTGAATCACTGAAGAGTTTTAGAGAAGATGCTGAAACAGAAGCAGAATCTGGGCTCCATTCAGCAAATATTTATCATGTGTTTGCTATCAGCAGGGCACTGGACTTGCTGTTGGAGGGCAAAGGTGAGTAAGAAGTGGTCCTGCCCTGGAGGATCTTAGTCTGGTCAGAGATGAGCTGTGAATGGCTTAGTTCAATATGCTGTAATAAGTGCTGTGCTAAAGGTGTTCCCAGGGCACCAGGGAAGAACAGAGGGGTAGCATCCAAGTTGACTTTGAGAAGAACTGAAGAGAGAGTGTCGCTGTGGTGGTGCACAGGTGAATATTCGAAGAGTCACAGGACTCATTCCAACCAAGAAGTCTGTGTGTGGTGGAGGAGTGGAAAGGTTGGGAAAGAGTCTGTTAGGTAGAAAGGATAGTTGGAGGAACAGTCCCCAACACATGAAACACTCATGATATTTGCTAAAGCTGCTTATTGAGTTTGAACTGCTGGGTCATCAGCTTTGAGTTGAGGTTGGGTGGGTGGAGGGAAGATACATCTGGGACCACAGGCTAGGGCTGTGTTTCCATCACAGGAGCTTAGTTTTGAGTGATGAGAGCTTGTGAGGTGTTTGAAGATGGGCACTGGAGTGGTGGGGCTTTAGAATCATCCCTCTGGTAAGTGTGCGGAAGGGTGGGTGAGAATGCTGGCTGTTAACAGTTAAGAGACTGTTTCAGTTGGAGGTTCTGAGCACTTGACTAGGGTGGTGGCTGCAAGATTAGAAAGGAATGATGGGTACAGAAAAGAATTTTCATTTAAAAGTCTGAGGGTGCTGGAACTGTTAGGTCATGGAGGGATGGAGAGAGGAGTCTGGGATCACTGGGAGATTTCTGGCTTTGATGGCTGAGTTCATGGTGCTGCATCCAACTCCCCTGGGGTTTGCTGGGTGGAAGAGCCTCAGTGGCATCTAGTATAAAAGAAGATTGGAAGTGAATCAGCTTCATTCCAGCCACTAGTAGCTGCATTGACAGAACTGGAGTTTTATTGCTAGTTCTGGCTCCATCCCGTCCTGGTGGTTCAGTCACCACAAACAAATGAGGGAACCTTGCACAACTTCTGCTTCGTCATCTGCAGGTGATCATCACCTGTGATGCTTGCCCCAGAGGAGGGCTGTGAGGACCACTCTGGAGGCGGACGGGAGGGACCACGGAGCTTTGTGCTCCTGGTGGACCGCAATGTTCCGGAGATGGCTCTCCATCCATATTGTCTGCTTGGCTGTGTTTTTGGAGCGTGGGGAAATCGTGGAGCTCTGCCCAAGAATCCCCCCTCACCACCAATGCTAACGGAGCAGATACTCAGGACCAGCAGAGACGACTCAGCATTTCTGAGGGTTTGTGGGTTTAACTTTGAGTCAACGTTATTCTAACACTTTAAGTTCACTTAATATTTACAGTGCCTGGTAGTTGGTAGATGGAGGCCCAGAGCCAGGAGGGGCTTCAGGGCAGCAGAATCTCTTTTCGGCAGCGCTAGGAAATCCACAATGATATTTTTTCCCCACCTGGCAATTTTATTTTAATAGTTGAAAAATTTGAGCAGATTTAAATGTTCGTTATTAAACAACAAAAAGAATAGGAGGCCACAATGGACTCATCAGGAAAGATGATAGTTGCAGTTCTGAATATGTGAAAATAAAAAAGAGGTGAAGCATCTCTCTGAATCCTCCTGTCACAGCCCCCCACCCCCCCACGCCAGACCAACTTTGTCATAAGCCACCATGGCTCAGAGTTCACAGACAGGAAAGAAACGGATCAATTGGAGGAGTTCCTGAAAGTGCCCTGTGACTGACACTGGTTCCTATTGGTAGCTGTTGAGAGCCAGTGCTGGCTTAAGCTGGCATTGGTTCTTCCAGAAGAGCCAGGTTACACATGAATTTTCTTTTTTTTTTTTTTTAAAGTTGGAAGAACCAGTCAGGAGGAAAAAAAGTTCTCCACCCCACCCCCCTTCTTTTAATATCGTTTTCAGTAGCACAATGCATTTAAAGTAAGGCATAGTTTCTTCAGAGTAATATGGCCTCAGGACATGATTTAGATGGAAAATTTAAGTAAGATTAATGCAATTTATTATCCGACAGGATATCCCTACAAGCCACACTATTTGGCTGAATTTTAGATTCCCAATCTAATATTTCAGATGAGATTTCCAGATGGGTGTCTTATTCCTCTATTAGTTTAGTCAGGGTGATATAGAGTTTGTAAAACAGGAGAGGTTAAACTAGTTTTAACACTTGATTAATCATTGAAATTACTTTGTGATTGTTTGAATTCACTGACTTTTGTTTATTAAGTAACTCCCTAAAATTCAAAGCCAACACAAACTGGGGGCACATTTCCAGATTTGCTAATTTATTTGATGACTTCTTCAAAGGGAATTTTTTTCAAAAAAGTAGTAAATTTACGGTTACATTGAAAGGCTGCTCAATGCTTGCTCCTTGCCTTTCTGACTGTGGGTTTGTAATACTGAGGTCACACACACATACACACACACATACCCCAGACCCACATTCTAATTTCCTGGAACATTTTGGGGCAGATAAATCTATGAAACAAATTGGATGAATAATTTGGCAACTTCCATCAAGAAACAGAAGGATAGAACAGAAACTGTTCAAGGTGACAAACCACACGTATATTCTGCCATTTAATAAAACACTGGTGAGTTTGTTAAGGGAGATGAATTCCGGAGCACACAGTGAGGCTGTTTTCAATAGAGGATAAGCTCCTAGGAGGTACCATAGACAATGGAACGTGGTCCACAGCAAGACCTAGCTCTTAGCACAGAGGGAAAGGGGAGGGGGCTGATTCAGAAAGTGGACAAAGCTCCAAACCAGAACTTCTTTTAGGGATATGAAAATTTCCTGAAGTCTGGGTTTGGTAAATTGATCACAATCTCTTTTCAGAGCCCTATCAGGAGAAAACTAGTGAGCTGCAGACATAAATTTGAATTCCAGAGTCTCCGACTAACCCAACTCATAAATGAATTCCTAAATGCTGACTGAGCCAGAAGACCCAGCTTTGGAAAACCACTTGGCAGGAATCATTAGTTTCAAAATGAGATGAACTGCTCTATTTAGCCCTCATTCAAAACTTTACAGAAATGCCAGATTTCCATAAACACAGGTTTCCTTGAATTTCCAGGGCTTTGATTAACTGGTAGTTGAGGGTGTCTCACAAATACAGATTTGTATGCAATATTCTGCTTGGACGAGATTGGGAGCTGGAAGCCAAAACAAAGTATTCCCTCTTCTTTCTAAGATGTTAACTCTTCCCTTGTTTTTCAGAAAGCTCTTTTTGTTATGAGGAATTTGGAGAATTAAAAATTAGTCTATGGCTTAAAAATGGCCATAGATCATATTCTTGTCTTTTATATCATCATTCACTAAGCTTTCTGTGACTGATCGACAGCCTACTGCTTTATAGTGTGGTTTTAATGCCCCAAAGGAATAAGAGAATTAAAAAATACGCTGCTGTCTCTGCTGAAAGAGCCATAAAGTTGTGGCTTCTACTAAGTAAAGAGATTGCTTGCAAAGAGATATTTTCTTGTTTTAATGTGTTTTCATTTTTCCTTTTATGACTATCTTTCTCCATTGATACTGGCACATTAGGCAGAGTACCTAAAATTGGTACAATGTAGATCCACAAGGTTAAAAATTGAGGTGGTTGCTTGTTTTGGCTTTGTATTTAGGTCAATAAAAATAAAATAAATTTGGAGGGTAAATAGCCAATTTTATGTATTCTGAAGAGCTGTTTCTTTTCAAGGAGCCCAGCACTGACCTGAGTTATGATATGGATTCAGTTGCTTTTGTGGGCTTTTCTCATATTTCTTTCAATTCCTGTTATTTGTCCATAAGGTTTTAAACATCAGTGATTATGTAAGAAAAAAGTATTAGTTAAGCTAGTTAGGCTGCCTCAACCAGGCTGAATCTTTTGTTTTTAGTGGAAGGGCTTAAAAGGTACCCAATGACCAGGTTTACTAAGTGTAGGATGAAACTTAGCTTACAAGAGAGTAAAAATACCCATAGACATCAACACATTCAGCTTCAGTTTTAACCTATTTTTGGGTAGTAGGAACTCAGAGTTTTGTCTAAATGAACTGAATTTTGCAGGTGGTTATCCAAAAGTTCAGCCTCCAGTTATAGCAGGGGATATAGAAGCCAACCTAGAAAAGGCATCTTTCAGACAGTTCTGCTCCAGGCCACAGGACTGCATGAGCCTTCGGAAATCGGAACATGGGACGTTGCCCAAGAATGACTAGGAAGTCCCTTTAGTAGTTTTTTCAAAAGAGACCGTTTCAATGTCTTCATCAGAGATTTGTCATGATGATAATCCTCTTACTCAGACTTTGTAGTACCTGGTAAGCAGCCTAGAATAACACTATGGTGAGGTTTGTAGATTGATACTTGTTGTCATTGTCATCCACCTCCTTTCCTTCATCTTCCCCTTCCTCATCGTGATTATCATCATCACCATCATAATTACCCTTAGTGACTAACTTAGTAGACATTGGCCAAGATGAAACTTAATTTAGCCTATTTCACTATTTCTTCTTCTTGTCCTTCTTCTTTCTCTTTTTTCCCCCTTTTTCAGGGACCAAAAATCAAGAAGGTAAGATTTCTTCAACAGTCTCTATAGAATGTCACACAAATGTGTATATGTAAGGAGCATGGCTCCTGAGGGATAAGCAGATGCAGAACTAACTAGCAAGTACTCCTGATCTGACTACCTTAAGGGACTTCTGGGCTTAGTCCCTGGAGCCTCTGGCTGTACAGTGCAAAGGTCCTGAGAAATTCTGTACTCTTAAGACAGAATGAGATGCCCAGAACTGAGGGTTTTGTGTAAGGGAAAAAAAGTCTGGGGACACTAGGCAATAAAATAAGAGAGTGAAGTAAAGGACTAAGAGTAAAAGAAAACAGTGGAATCCACTCAATAGTAAGTCTGATTTCCATTTCACACTATAGGCGAGATTCATTTCATTATGAGAACAGGAGACTTTGCCAACAGAGACCTTGGGTTGTGTGTTCATGCAGAGGATGTGAGTTGCTATCTGGATGTACTTTCTGTCACTTGGTAATTTTTCTGTGGAGTCCAGGGAGCCTCCAAAGTTCCATCGTCTCTTCTCTTGGGGTACCTTGTCACCTTCTACCTTTGGGCTGCTGGAGGATGCCTGTCTGGAACTATTGCTGCTTCCGGTGTCTTCCATGAAGGAATTGTTTACCTGCACATAAGGTGGTTCCTTTTACTTTCAGCCATTCACTGAAAATTCTTTATTTTTCATTTTTTGTTGCAGGCTTTTTTTTTTTTGTATTTTAAGCACTGTCTTAGGCACAAGGAATACAATGGAATTTGTAATCTGTAGAGGTGACTGACATTAATCAGGTCATCCTAAAGAAATGTTACTAATAAGTGAGGCAAACTCTTTGAAGGTAAACTGTATGGCTTCCCCAGTGGCTCAGATGGTAAAGAATCTGCCTGCAACACGGGAGACCTGGGTTTGAACCTTGGATTAGGAAGATCCTCTGGAGAAGGGAATGGCAATCCATTCTGGTTTTCTTGCCTGGAGAATTCCATACACAGAAGAGCCACGTGGGTTACATGGGCTTGCAAATTGCGGACATGACTGAGCGGCTAACACACACACACACTGCACGGCATGGCGTACCATCACTCATCTGGCTGGGGTGCAACAGCTGCACTGAGTCTAGAGTGTGAGCTAGACCAAGAGGAGAGTGGAGAAACTTCTGGTTAGGGAGCCAGGTTGTACAAAAGTATGTGCTCTCGCAGCCAAAACCATGCTGTGGTCTGTGTGTGGAGGTGCAGTGGGGGTGGAGAGAGTTTCCTTTTCATCGCTTCGGAGTTGAAATTTGTCACCTGGGTCTTGGAACCAATTCTGCCACCTGTGCTCCAAGTCCCATATGGCCTCTTAGGTAAAAGAGCCCTTTATTTTCTGGATCTAATCCCTTAATATGCTCTACTCTAAAAAAGGAAAAAAAAATCAGTTTAAGAGTACTAGGGGTAAGGCAGGAAGCACATAAAGCCAGCAAGCACATCTCTGTTTTATAACTTCTTCCATGTCCTCAGGGTGTAAATCTCTGTCCTTCCTTCAGGCAAGCAAGGTGTACCCAGCAGCAGCAGCAGCTGTCACGTATGTCATTTCAGTCTTTGGAAAAGTGGACGACTCAGGTGAGTTTGCTTTGGGGGCAAACTCTCTCGAGGTTAACATGACCTCGTTCTGAAGTGATACCCGCCTCCACTGTAGAGCCTACCATATTCCATCTTCTTTGTTTCAATTCCTTAGCGTTAAGATCTAACCTATCTTATTATTTCATTATAGATTCAGCTCCTTTAAAATTCTGACTTCTCACCCCAGAGCACATGTCATGCATCCTTGAGTAAATTGTCTCCCACTTTGATTCATTGCCCTGAACTGTTCTGTCCCTGAAGGTTGCTTGGAAAATAACACACTCCCTGGGTCATCTCCACTGAGACCTCGGCACCCATCTCTTTGTATGGTGACCCTCAAGTCATACTGCTATGAAAAGCAGCTGTCTTGTCAGCCATTATTTTAATGGGGTTTTGTTGTTGTTCTGGTTTTTAAAATGGCACATACTAGCTTTCGAAGATTGCAAATACAGAAGAGATAGAAAAAGACCACATATATAGAAATGACTAGTAAAAATATCGAGTTTTCACATTGACTTTTTTCTGCCTTACTGGCTATTTCTTTTGTATATTATTGTTGAATAATTTGTCAATTTTCAATTGATTCATAATGCCTTTGAAGAAAGTTATATGTTATGTTCTTATAAACACAAAAAGTTTGTTTGGGGTCATTAATGGTGTTCCATCTATATTTAAGGCTGTTTTTAAGTCAGTATATATAATAGGACTTGGATTCTATGCTATGTGTTTCTTTTAGTCACACATAGACAGGTAGCTACCATATCATCAACATCACTTTTGATTATACAGAGGAGTAAGATATAATACCTTTCTGAATTACTTATAATATGAATTTACATATTGATAGCTACCATCTATTGAGCCTTCTCATGTCCTAGGCACTCTGTTGTACTTTCTTTTCACAAATCTATGCAGTAGATTCCATAATCCTTCATAGAGATGTTTATTATTTTTATATTATGTTTAAATGTTATTTGAAATTTTCAGCTTTAATTTCTAATATAGTAAATATTGATAGACAAAACTCACACAAACAAAAGATCTTCAGGGACACTTTAAAATTTTAAGAGCATAAAAGGATGCTGAGATTTTAAAAGATTGATAAATGCTGATCTAGCTCATAATAGGCTCTATATAATTATTAGATATTAATATTATTAAAATTTGAATTTTTATTCAGTTATTATTGGTATACAATACACTGCATATTGAGTGTATAACTCAGTGAGTTTGACATATGAATATTCCCACAAAACCATTTCCATAATTAAGATAATAAACATATTCATTACTCCCAGAGTACATTGTAATTCATACCTCCCTCCCTAGGGTCCCCATAGTTAGCATACCCACTGGTCTGCTTTCTGTCAGTACTAACTGTTGGCATTTTCTAGAGTTTTATTTAGATGGAATCATAGCATGCATTCTTTTATAACTGGATTTATTCAACCTAACATGATTATTTTAAGATATATCAATCTATGCTGTCTGTATATCAAGAGTTAGTTCACTTTTATGGCAGAATAGTACTCTATTGTATGGATGTAACAATATATTTATCCATTCCGTGGTTGATAGACATTTTGATTATTTTCAGTTTGGGGCTAATATGAACATTCATGTACAAGTCTTTGTGTGGATATCTGTTTTTATTTCTTTTAGATAAATGCCTAGGAGTAGAATGTCTGGGTAATGTGTGTTTAACTGTTTAAGAAACTACCAAAATGTTTTCCAAAGTGATAGTACAATTTTGTATTTCCTAAATTCCTATTAAGTGCATGAAAGTTTCAGTTCCACCACATACTTACTAACACTTTGTATGGCGAATCAAAAAAAATTTAAAGTCATTTTAGTGGATGTGTAGTGGTGTCTCATTGTGATTTTAATTTGCCTTTTCATATGTTTATTAGCCATTTATATATCTTCCTTAGTGTTATATCTGTTCAAATCTTTTGCCCATAAAATTTGTTGAGTTTTTTATTGTTGAATTATGAATTCTTTATATAGTCTAGATAACAGTCTTTTATTGGATATAAAATTTGTAAATCTTGTCTCCCAGTCTATAACTTACTTGATATTTTCTTAACAGTGTCTTTTGAAGAATTATAGTTTTTAATTTTTAGGAAGTCTGACTTATTATATGTTATAAATTATGTTACAGATAACTATTATTATAGATGTCTTTTATGCTTATTTTATAAGTCTTTGCCAAATCTAAGGTCATTCTGGATTTTCTCATTTGTTTTCTTCTGGAAAATTTATAGTTTGGGCTTTTGCATCTAGTTCTTTAACTCATTTTGACTTAATTTTTATAATGGTGTGCCAATAGACCAATTATATGTATATTCTGAATTCTATTTTATCTATTAGTTGATGTAAATATCATACCATCTTCATTTCTCTGTATTTATACTTAGTCTTAAAATAAGGTGGTGGTCTAGTCAAGGCTATGGTTTCTTCAGTAGTCATGTATGGATGTGAGAGTTGGACTGTAAAGAAAGCTGAGTGCTGACGAATTGATGCTTTTGAACTGTGGTGTTGGAGAAGACTCTTGAGAGTCCCTTGGAATGCAAGGAGATCCAACCAGTCCATCCTAAGGGAGATCAGTCCTGGATGTTCATTGGAAGGACTGATGTTGAAGCTGAAACTCCAGTTCTTTGGCCACCTGATGTGAAGAGCTGACTCGCTGGAAAAGACCCTGATGCTGGGAAAGATTGAGGGCAGGAGGTGAAGGGGATGACAGAGGATGAAATGGTTGAGCATCATCGACTCAATGGACATGAGTTTGGGTAAACTCCGGGAGTTGATGATGGACAGGGAGGCCTGGCATGCTACGGTTCATGGGGTTGCAAAGAATTGGACATGACTGAGCGACTGAACTGAACTGAACTGAAGTATTCTAACTTTGTTCCTTTTGTTTCAAAACTTTTCAGTTATTCTAGGTCCTTTAAATTTCTGTACACATTTTAGAATCAGCTTGTCAATTTGTACACAGTGGTTGCTGGGATTTTGATTGTGATTATGTTGTATCTAGTCATTAATTTAGGAAGAATTTACATTTTAAAATTATTTTCTTGTTTGCTAGTGAATATGCTTTTATTATCTTGTAGGATCTATAGTGATGTTCTTTGTCTGTTTCTAATGTTAGTACTTTATATTTTCTCACACTTTTCCCAGATGTTCATTAGATTTGTTTATCATCCCAAAGAACCAGAGTTGATTTAATTAATTTTAATATTATTTTTCTGATTTCTTCTTCACTGATTTATGTTCTTTATTATTATTTTTGTATTTGTTCTTCTTTTCTCTGTCCCTTAGTGGATATTAGGATCATCGATTTAAGACCTCTTTTCTAATATAGGCATTTAAAGCTATGCGTTTCCATTTATTATTTTAGCTGCTCCCTCACAAATTTTTCTTGTCTTGTTTTCATTTTTATTCCATTCAAAATACTTACTAATTTTCTGTTGATTCCTCATTTGACCTGTGGGTTATTTAAAAGTACAATGTTTAGTTTTTAAATATGGGGAGATTTTGCAAAGATCTTTCAATTGCTCATATTTAATTTCATTCTATTATGGTCACAGAACATACTTTATGAGATCTGAATAATTTTAAATTTACTGAGACTTACCTTATGACTCAGAATATGATTGATGGTGATAAATGTTCTGGATGCTCTTGAAAATAAAGTATTTTGCTGATGTTGGATACTGTTTTACAAATGTCACTTAGGTAAAGTTGTTTGATAATGTTGTCTGTCTTCCATATCCTTACTCATTTCTTTGTTGTTCTATCATTTATTGAGAAAGGTGTTACACTATCTATGTTTGTGAATTTTTAATTTTTTTTTCATTTCTCTGAGTTTCCACTTGATGCATTTTGAATCTCTATCACTAGCTACATGAACATTTAGGATTGATATGTATTCTTGATAAATTGACTGCTTTCTTACAATAAAATAACCATCTTCATTTCTTATAATATTTCTTACCAGAAATCTACTCTGTCTGATATTAATATAGAGACTCCCATTTTCTTTAATGCTAGAACGACAGATTATTTTCTGTTATTTTTACATTTAACCTATCTGTGTCTTTATGTTTAATTTCATCTCTTGCAGTTTGCAAGTAGTCATGCTTTCTCTTGCAAGTCATGTTGTTGGTTTGTTTTACATCTGTTTGCTTATTTTCCAATCTGGTAACCTCTGTCTTTTCATTGTTATGTTGCAAATGCATTCACACTTGCGGTGCTGGGGTTAGGACTTAAGCATGTAGATATTAGAGGGGGCACAGTTTATCCCATAGTGAAGTTTTTCCACTCTAGCCAATAGAACCACTGTCTAGCCCTAGTTTTGTGTGAGCTCTGGGGATTGTTCTGCCTGTTCTTTCCCTGGCTTCAAGCGTTTCCTCAAAACTTTTTGTAAACCAATCCTCAGTCAAAGACACAAGGGGAATCTGCCCTGTCCTAGACTCTGTATTAGTCTCTATATTAGTCACTGCAAACAGTTAATAAGACATCTTACCTGCCTTAAAGGGATGGTCAGTGTAGCCACAAGGCAAATTTATATACACATATTTACAAAATTAAGCTCTGATAGATTTCCTAATGGCCTCTGATTCTTATCGCAGTATGCATGTCTCTTTACAGTTTACTTTGTCACTTTTCTCCATGTCCTTAAAATCTAGACTAGAATTCTGAAGTGGAAATGATATTGTGTGAGTTTTGCGGTCTGAGCCACAGGAGACCTTGCAGTTCCTACATTTGCCCTCTTGGGATGCTATTCTGAGACCTCTATGTAAGGACAGCAGGGGCCTGATGGAGGACTGAGATCACATAGAGGAGAACCAAGATCCCCCAGTCAAAGCCAGCACAGCAGGCTTTCCAGTTGAATGCAGCTTCAGGACTCCATTAGAAGAGATTAACAAAATGATATCCCAACCAACCCATGGAACTGTGGAAAAAAATTGCTTTTCGTAAGCTGCTAAAATTTGAAGTGGATTGTTATACAGAAAAATGTTGAAACAAAAATGCTAATTTACTTCTTCCCAGAAATTTCTGCAGTTGCTCCACTCTTAGGAATAGTTGCTATTGGTGATATTTGATGAATGTGTTTTTCAGGCCATTCATCTGATGCTCAAAGCATATTACTTTCTATTGTTATACATTGCACCGGTTTGGTTCAGTCACTTAGCTGTGTCTGACTCTTTGCAGCCCCACAGACTGCAACACACCAGTATTCCCTGTCCATCACCAACTCCTGAAGCCTACTCAAACTTATGTCCATTGTGTCAGTGATGCCATCCAACCATCTGTCATCCCCTTCTCTTTCCAACTTGAATTTTTCCTGGCATCAGGGTCTTTTCCAAGGAGTCAGTTGTTTGCATCAAGTGGCCAAAGTATTGGAGTTTCAGCTTCAACATCAGTCCTTCCAATGAATATTCAAGATTGATTTCCTTCAGGATTGACTGGCTGGATCTCCTTGCAGTCCAAGGGACTCTCAAGAGTCTTCTCCAACACCACATTTCAAAAGCATCAATTCTTTGGCACTCAGCTTTCTGTCCAACTCTCACATCCATACATGACTACTGGAAAAAACATAGCCTTGACTAAATCAACTTTGTTGGCCAAATAATGTCTCAGCTTTTTAATATGCTGTCTAGATTGGTCATAGCTTTTCTTCCAAGGAGCAAACATATTTCAATTTCCTGGTCACCATCTGCAGTGATTTTGGAGCCTAAGAAAATAAATAAAGTCTCTCACTGTTTCCACTGTTTCCCCATCTATTTGCCATGAAGTGATGGGACCAGATCCTATGACCTTAGTTTTCTGAATGTTGAATTTTAAGTCAACTTTTTCACTCTCCTCTTTCACTTTCATCAAGAGTCTCTTTAGTTCTTCTTCACTTTCTGCCCTAAGGGTGGTGTCATCTGCATATCTGAGGTTATTGATATTTCTCCCAGCAATGTTGATTCCAGCTTGTGCTTCATCCAGCCCAGCATTTCTCATGATGTACTCTGCATAGAAGTTAAATAAGTAGGGTGACAATATACAGCCTTTACATACTCCTTTCCCTATTTGGAACCGATCTGTTGTTCCATGTCCAATTCTAACTGTTGCTTCTTGACCTGCATACAGATTTCTCAGGAGGCAGTTCAGGTAGTCTGGTATTTCAATCTCTTGAAGAACTTTCCACAGTTTGTTGTTATACACACAGTCAAAGACTTTGGCATAGTCAATAAAGCAAAAGTAGACATTTTTCTGGAACTCTCTTGATTTTTCTGTGATCCAATGGATGTTGGCAATTGATCTCTGGTTCCTTTGCCTTTTCTAAATCCAGCTTGAGCATCTAGATGTTCACGGTTCATGTACTGTTGAAACCTGGCTCAGAGAACTTTGAGTGTGTAAGACGAGCACAATTGTGTGAATTCTTTGGCATTGCCCTTCTTTGAGATTGGAATGAAAACTGACCTTCTCCAGTCCTGTGGCCACTGCTGAGTTTTCCAAATTTGCTGGCATATTGAGTGCAGCACTTTCATAGCATCATCTTTCAGGTTTTGAAATAGCTCAACTGGAATTCCATCACCTTCACTAGCTTTCTAGTGATGTTTCCTAAGGCCCACTTGACTTCACATTCCAGGATGTCTGGCTCTGGGTGAGTGATCACACCATCGTGATTATCTGGGTTGTGAAGATCTTTTTTGTACAGTTCTGTGTATTCTTGCCACCTCTTCTTAATATCTTCTGCTTCTGTTAGGTCTGTACTGTTTCTGTCCTTTATTGAGCCCATCTTTGCATGAAATGTTCCCTTGGTATCTCTAATTTTCTCAAAGAGATCTCTAGTCTTTCCCATTCTATTGTTTTCCTCTGTTTCTTTGCATTAATCACTGAGAAAGGCTTTCTTATCTCTCCTCGATATTCTTTGGAGCTCTGAATTCAAATGGGTATATCTTTCCTTATCTCCTTTGCCTTTAGCTTCTGCATAGTCATTCTATTATGTATCCTTGACTAAATCAGAAGCTCTTTAAAGGCAGAGTAATTTTCTTAAATTGCATTTCCAATGCTTTGATAGGAATGATAGTTCAAAGAAATATTTGATGATATTGATACAAGTATTTTATGAAAATCACATTTCAGTAAGCCTACAAATTATCCTGGGTACCTTCTAAATTCTTCAGAAGATCCTATGAAGTGTTAGGCACTGTGTTTTCAGAAACTTTATTGTTGCTGTTATTAAATTATTATTGTTTAAGTGATCACAATACTCTATGAGTTAGTACCCTCATTTTGTACTTAGAGTGTCTGAGTCTCAGAGAAGTAAAAGCCTGATTCTAGTGCATACAGTTCACAAGTGGCAGAAATGAAAGCTCAGATATCTCAACTCCAAGAATAGAGCTTTTCCAGAACTTTCTCAGTAATAGGCAGATAAAACTTAAGAGCTGTGCCTGGGGCAGCAGACTGGGATAAGAGCACCCACAGGGCCCCCTTTCTTCAGGGGCCTTGGTGGGAAGCATCTCATAGGAAACGTGAATTAGCATAGGGTTGCCAAGTACTGGAGGATGTGGAAACACATTGCTTTCAGGAGGCAGGCTCTCCCCAGCTTCTCCCAGTCTGCCTTCCCCAGAAGGAGAAGAGTTGGGCTGAAATTGTCCTCGGCCACTTGACTTGTCTTTTTACTGAGCCCCAGTGGCCTAGTCTCAGACAGCGGTGACAGAGGGTCACCCAGTGAAACACTTTCTAGCCAGTTCAGATCATTTGTGGGTAAAGATGATAGTTAGTAGAAAAACCTAGCATCTTTTATAATTGAAGTAGTTGATTTAGAATGCTGTGTTAGTTTCAGGTGTACAGCACAGTGAACCATATATATAAAAATCACATGTTCCTTACCCATTCATCTGTAGATGGATATTTAAGTTGCTTCTAAGTCTTGGCTACTGTGAATAATGCAGATATGAACATTGGGGTGCATGTATCGTTTTGAATTGCAGTTTTCTCCATATTTATGCCAGGCAGGAGTGGGACTGCAGTATCACAAGGTAGCTCTACTTTTAGTTTTTTAAGGAACCTCTCTACTGGCTGCACGCATTTACATTCCACCAACAGTATAGGATGGTTCCCTTTTCTCCACACCCTCTCCAGCATTTATTATTTGTAAACCTTTTGATGATGGCCAATCTGACTGGTGTGAGATGATATCTAATTGTAGTTTTGCTGTGCATTTCTCTAATAATTAGCAATGTTGAGTTTCTTTTTAGGTGCCTTTGGCCATCTATATGTTTTTGGAGAAATGTCTATTTAGATCTTTCCATTTTTTAAAACTGGCTATTTTTGATGTAGTGTTTTGAATGCTCTTGATGCAGTTGCTGTCTGAATATGAAGCTTCAGAGACCTTCTGGGAGAGAAAGCAATTTAGATCAAACCCATGACCATATGGGCTTCCCTGATAGCTCAGTTGGTGAAGAATCCACCTGCAGTGCAGGTTTGATTCCTGGGTTGGGAAGATCCTCTGGAGAAGGGATAGGCTACCCAGTCCAGTATTCTTGGGCTTCCCTTGTGGCTCAGCTGGTAAAGAATCTGCCCGGAATGTGGGGGACCTGGGTTCAATCCCTGGGTTGGGAAGATTCCCTGGAGGAGGGAAAGGCTACCCACTCCATTATTCTGGCCTGGAGAATTTCATGGTCTCTATAGTCCATGAGGTCGCAGAGTTGGACACAACTGAGTGACTTTCCCTTCACATGACCATATGGCTGTGAGAAGAATCCAACATCAAAATGAAAGAAAAATATATGCACTACTTTTCTTATTGTTTTTCCTTTAGAAAGAATCCAGGATCCTTTATGGTACATATGGAAATAAGTCTAAGGGAAAAATCGGAAAACATGGGGGAAGGAGAGTGGTTATGGCTTTCTACACATGAAAATTTTAGTTGTGAGGATGCTGAAAGACTTATTTATTCAATTAATGATGATGAGAAAGTAATAATGTTAATTGTAGCTAATGAATATTAAAAATTAACTTTGTGAGAGAGTCTGGATTCTATGTAAAATCCTGTGTTAAATAGTGGTGAAATTTTAAAAAATGGATGACTTTGCTCATGAAATTTGCAATCTAATGAAGGACTTTAAAGCAAATAAGCACACAGAATAAATATATGATTTATTTATGAGCTGTGAAGGAAGAACAGGATGCTATGGTAAAGAAAATAACAAAGAATATGAAAATCAGACTGGAGGTCAGGAAGGCATGAGATCTGATATGAACCTTGGAGTGCAGGAAACTAGACTCAATGGAAAGAGTTCTAGGTGTGTGATGAACATAGGAAAAGAAAAGGATATTCAATATAGGGAGATAAAGCTCTGCTGCAGTCCTCAAATGGCCGGTTAGGGAGCTGCCAGCTTGGGAAGAATTATCAAAAATGAGAACACTGTTTATTCATGTGAAGTCAAACAGCTAGAAATTATTTTCCAGAGACTCTCCAGAGCTGGGATTCCTCTGTCCAGGATGTGCCGAGTCAGGGGCAGGTACAAATCTTTATGGGGGAGGGTGGTGCCATGATCATCTCCAACATGGCCTTACACAAGACTATACGCGACTTGAATGACAGAATTCATATTTCCTGTGAAACAAGCCTAAATTCCCAAACATCTGAAAAATATGTCCTCCAGGAACCATTTTATGAACCACCAGAGAACTCTGATCAGCTCCAGAGACCGCAGATCGGCTGGCTGTGCTATGAGTCACTAACCTCCAGGATCCACTGACACCCCTCAGAGGAGTGGGGACAGCCATGGCAAGCTGCTCCCCGAGAACCTCATCACGGATGGATCTGCAGAAAGTGTCACTCTGTTTCTGGCAGAGTTCACGCTCTTTGGCACTGGAGTGAAAGACCAGCGGGGGACAGGCTGGTGGCAGTCTGGAGTGACTGTCAGTGGGAACCGGCCCAGCATATAATTATATCATGAGTCAAGCTCTCTCCAGGGATGTAAGATGACCAGAGGAAAATGAAATAACATTATATCCCACATGAATAGAGGCACTGGTGGAGAAAGCTGACTCCTGAGAAAGAATACTCAGGCTAAGAAGTTTCCCAGCACTTAAATGTCTTATGATTTGTCCCTCTGCCCCTTCTCTTAAAAATAAAGAGATAATATGGACACAAAGCATGCCTCATCCGTAAACCCAGAGACACAAATGACCAAACAATCCACTTAGATAGATAACCTTGATGACAAAAAAAGTCATTTAGCTGGAAAACTTCTTGTCTCATATAGTTCCAACAGAGCACTGTTTATTCAGGAAGACATTATACTGACAAATGTTGTGGTGGGAATTAAAAAATATTTTTTTCCTCACTAAACCACTTCCAAAGGTATATTTTTATGGATCCAGGAATAGCAGCCTGTTTGTCTTGCTCGTGTTGGTTTTCCCTCTTGTTTCTTTTTGGTCAACATCCAAAGAATTAGCCTCTTTGCAGAGTGGTGCTGTAGTAGGAATGGTGCCTGCTTCCCAGATGATATAATTAGCTAGGGGACTTTTGATCAGTTCACCAAAGAAAAACAGTTATGGGGCAGCTTGGGTTATGTGGTTAGAGACATCAAAATAAGACTGACACCCTTTTTAAGATGACTTTTAAATAGGGTTATTTTAGACAGAAACTGCAGAAACAAGGAAATGCTCTGAGTGGGAAAGAATAAATTGATTTTTATATTTACCTGCCCTTACTCATTAGCAATGGTCACAAGAGAAATAAGCAGCAATGTGAAATTGATGGCAGAATCTGGGAGATCAGTGAAAGTATGAGGTGGAGGCTGTCCTATCGTCTTGCGGACATTAGTCAACATAAGTTTCTAATCTGTTCAGTGTTCAGTTTAAACATTAAAGCACTTTACTTAGGGTTCGAAGAAGAAAGAGGAGAAATATTTAAAAGAGACTCTGAATTTTGCTTTCATAATTACCCCTGGGAGGTGTCTGTCCTTACTGGAAATTTTTCCTTTTAATTAGAAACAAAGAATCCTCCTGCCAATGCGGGAGACACAAGAGATGTGAGTTTGATCCCTGGGTCACAAAGATTCCCGGGAGGAGGGCATGGCAACCCACTCCAGTATTCTTGCCTGGAAAATTCCTTTGACAGAGGATCCTGATGGGCTACAGTTTATGGGGTCACAAAGAGTCAGCCACAACTGAGCAACTGAACACGTGTAATAGGATTAAAGAGAACCCACCTACATATCGTCAGAAACAAAGATGGAGATGATTTGGCATTGATATCATTTCTGATATCCCTGAAATGATGGTACCAAAGCAGTCAGTCAACATTTACTGGTTGCCTATTGATATTTATGTATTTACTATGAGTGGGGACTAGAGCCTTGTAGGAATTCAAAATGAAGGGCTTTGTAAGAAGAAGTCTGGCCAATGTACAGTGTTCTATTTCTTAATGCAAAGCTCTGGTGGCGGCAGGTATGAACAGTTCTCCTTCTCCCTTCCTTACTCCTATTCAACCCACTGAAAACCTCGTCTGTGATGGTAGGTGTGTTTAGAATGTGTTGCTAACTGGTCTAAATGGGTCATCAAGTGGGGCTCCATTTTTCCCACCCTATCTCATGGATCATAATAGTTTTAATTTAATTCAAACCATTAGAGATTTAGTTCTTTGAATATTGCAGGAATTTCTCAGTTTTCAAAGTCATCTATTACCATATTTCTTCTATGACAATTTGTGTTTGGCATTTGACATTCTGAAATTAAGATATATCTTGAAATGAAATTAACTTCTCTGGTGGCTCAGACGATAAAAGCATCTGCCTACAACTCAGGAGACCCAGGTTTGATCCCTGGGTCAGGAAGATATCCTGGAGAAGGAAATGGCAACCCACTCCAGTACTCTTGCCTTGAAAATGCCATGGACAAAGGAGCCTGGTAGGCTACAGTCCGTGGGGTGGCAAAGAGTCAGACACGACTGAATGACTTCACTTTCTTTCACTTGAAATAAAATTGATTGATGTGTGTATGTAACCTGGAAGTGTTTTCATCTCTGTTAAACAGGTTAAGAATGAATGAAATTGATTTAATACTGAGGAAATAAGGTAACTAAGTCGATGAGGTAAAGGAGCTTACAATGTGTTATGAACTGAATTGTGCCTCTCCAAGATTCATAACTTGAAGTCTTAACCCCCAGTACCTCAATGTCTGACTATGTTTGAAAATAGTCTTTAAGGAGGTAAATTGAGATCATTCAGGTAGGCACTAATCCAGGATGACTGGTTTCCTTATAAGATTAGGATACAGACAAACACAGAGGGAAAACCATGTGAAGACACAGGAAGAAGATGGCCAAGTATAAACTAAGACGTGTGTGTTATTCCCTCTGTCAAGTCCGACTCTTTGTGATCCCACAGATTGTGGCCCATCAGGCCCTTCTGTCCGTGGAATTCTCTAGGCAAGAATACTGGAGTGAATAGCCATTCCCTTTCCAGGAGATCATTCCAACCCAGGGACTGAACTTGTGTCTTTGGTATTGCAGGCAGATTCTTTACTATCTGAGCCACCAGGGAAGTCCAAATGGAAAAGGGGGGGGGGGTGCCATGAAAAGAATACACTCCCAGGAATTCCCTAGCAGTCCAGGTGGATAGGACCCTGTGCATGCTCTGTCAAGGACATGGGTTCAATCCCTGGTCAGGGAACTAAAATCATGTAGGTCATGTGGCATGGCCAAAAAGAAAAAAACCTCACTCCTGTTGATACTTTGATCTTGAACTTCTAGTCTCCAGAAATATGAGCAAATGCATTCCTATTGTTTAAACGACCCAGTCTTTGGTACTTTGTTGTGGTCTTCCTGACAAATGAATATAATGTGTTACCAGTTAAAGGCCAAAAGGAAGAGAGCTTGATAGGCAGTGAAGCCATGGGAAGAGACTCATGGGATCAGGAAGACACAGAGGGAGACTGAAGGAGAATTTCAGATATTCTGTATCTAAATGTCAAAGAATGACCATCTCCCAGTAAATAGATTTTTATTCAAAGTTCCTGTTCTAACTTTATAAATGACAGCAAAGTACAGTACCTGGACTATTATCCTTAGTTTTATCATTTTGCTTTTTCATCAAAAATTAGCCCTCTCAAGAGGCCTCCTCCATCTCTAGAGCTTTGTTCTGACTGGTCAGTTTTCTCCTTGTCCTTCCACCTTATTGTTTCTATATAAAGCTAAATAACAGATCAGTCCTATTAAGTCAGTTGGGAAAATAGATAACTCAGATTGGTTGGTAACATCCAGGCACAAACAGAGACACTGTCCTGAAAAAAGTCTTGATTTCATTTCCTTTTTCCAAGATTTTTTCCCCTTAATATTATCTTTTAAATATTGTCAAAGCATTATTTATAGTATCTCTGCAGAATAGCTTTAGATACTTTTGGTGGAGGAGATGTGGTAGGGAATCAAATTAGATTGGGTCACAAGGGAAAGTGTCTGTAAGAAATATGAATGGGACCCGGGGGAAATGAAAATTGAAGAGAAACCAGACTTGAGTTGCAAATTCTCTATTTTGCCAAATTGGACTTGGATTATGTCATCATATGCAATTTCAAGGAATGGGCAAAGCAAGTTGGATAAAAGAAAAAAGTGATCTGATTCGTTTCCCAAAGCATAAATTGAACCAGAGGGAGCATTTTCTTGGATGCAAAATAAATGTTCCTAATATCTTTTTCCCCGATTATTCATTCTCCTGAGCCTTATTGCTTTTAATTCTAAATGAGATGCAAAATGCTGGAGTTACCTAAAGATAATCATTTCTAGGTTATGCATAATTCCTCACACCTTGGTGTTAATATTATTTTATCACATTCAACTAAAGGTTGAATCATTAATCTCCTTGTTAATAGTTGCAGTATATATACCATATGTCTGTATATTTTTTCTCACTTATAATTATATTTTAAATTTCTTCTGTGCTTCCTAAAAGGCATAGCACAGTCCTGAGTATTTCATAGATGTATCAGTTTGATATTGCTGTGTAGCAAACCAACTTGAAAGCTAGTATTTTTAAAACAATAAAAAATTATTTAGCTCAGGATTCTGTGAATTAGCAATTTAGGCTGGGCCTTCTTGGTAGTATTGTTTATCATGCCAGGCAAGGGTGACTGAAGCTGGGATTCATTCGTGCTTCTGCTGTCAACAGTTTAAATTGCTGAGGGCTGCCTCATTGTTGGCTGAGTTGCCTCAGTTCTTCCTCAGGTGGTCCTTGAACCAGCAGAGCTGACTGGCCTTGTTCCCCTGATACCTGGGTTCCAAGAGCAAAAACCAGATAAGCTTCAGTGCACTTTTCATGACTTTGCTTGCATCACCTTTACTAACATCCTATCAACCATAAGAAGTCACTTGGCTAAGCCCAGAGTCAGTGAAAGAGAGCAGTGGCAAAGGGCATGGGCACAAGGAGAGGGATCAAACTGGGGCTATTACTGCCATCAGTCCGTAAGTAGGCATTCAAAAAAATTGTTAGCATTACCAACTCTGGAAAGGAATTTGAGTCAATTCTGGGAGATAGTGGAGGACAGAGGAGCCTGGCGTGCTACAGTCAACGGGGTCGCAAAGAGTTGGACACAGCTTAGTAACTGAACAACACCACCAAAGTAATGAGAGTCCTAGTTTTTCCTACTTTCCTAATTCAGTATGCAGACAAATATAGTAACTCTTGCCATCATTCAAATGATTCATTTTTCTTCTGAGAGCAAGAAATAACAGGAAACCTGGTATGGGTTAAATGTTTGATTCCCTATTCCCCCTTGCCTCTACCCTGCCCCCCTACATGTGTTGAAACCTTGACTCCCAGTGAGGCTGTCTTTGCAGATGGGTCCTCTAAGGAAGCAATTAAAATTAACAAAGGGTGGAGCCTTTTTCTGCTAGAATTCCTGTCCTTATAAGAAGAGACAGCAGAGCATGCAGTCACAGAGCACAAAGGCAACACAAAAGCCAGGAAGAGGGTTCTCAGTAGAAACCAAATTTGCTGCCAACTAGATCACAGATTTCTAGCCTCCAGAAATGTGAGGGAAAAAAAATGTCTGTTGTTTGTTGCCCAATCAGTGGTATTTTATTATGGCAGCCTTTTCACTGTGGTTGTTCAGTTGCTAGATTGTGTCCAGTTCTTTGCGACCTGGTGGACTGCAGCATGCCAGGCTCCTCTGTCCCTTACCATCTCTGGGAGTTTGCTCAAATTCATGGCCATTGAGTTGGTGATGCTATCTGACCATCTCATCTTCTGCGGCCCCTTCCTCTTTTGCCTTCAGTCTTTCACAGCATGAGGGGTCTGAGGAGGCAGCATCAGAGCCTGGACAGGAAATGGCATTTCTACTGGAGTGCTTCTTGCTCTTCTGACCTAAACTCTACGTTTTCCTTTCTGTTCCAGCTTCTTTAGATAACCAAATTCATCACCTCCAGGCAAATTCATTGCCTCCAGGCCTGGCGCTTGGTCTAGCTGATGGAGAGTTTGACGGTGCGGAGAGTGTCTGGCCAGGTAGAAAGTTAAATATTCTTTTTTTATTTTTAACCAAGATATAAGTTAACGACACTTATCAAACCAATCCATCAGAAAATGACAAGGAGACACTGCTGAAAAATGTACTGCACGCATCTAGAAGCTTTTAATCCATGTGGAAGGCATTTGCTGTGGTTCAGTCGCTGTCATGTGTGACTCTTTGGAACCCCGTGGACTGTAGCACGCCAGGGTTCCCTGTCCTTCACTATCTCTCAGAGTTTGCTCAGATTCATATCCATTGAGTCAGTGATGCCATCCAACCATCTCATCCTCTGTCACTGCCTTCTCTTGCCCTCAATCTTCCCCAGCATCAGGGTCTTTTTTAATGAATCGACTCTTTGTCTCAGATGGTCAAAGTATTGGAGCTTCAGTTTCAGCATGAGTCCTTCCAATGAATATTCAGGGTTGATTTCCTTTAGGATTGACTGTTTTGATCTCCTTGTTTCTTCAACACCACAGTTTGAAAGCATCAATTCTTAGGTGCTCAGCCTTCTTTATGGTCCAACTCTCACATCTGTATATGACTACTGGAAAAATCATAACTTTGACTATACAGACCTTTTGTCAGCGAAGTAGTGTTTCTGCCTTTTCATGTGTTATCTAAGTTTGTCATAGATAGCACATGCTCCTTTTCTTTCAAGGAGCAAGTGTTTTTTTTTTTTAATTTCTTGGCTGCAGTCACATGGAAGGCATTTAGGAGGGCCAGCAAAGGAGGAAGCTTTGACTCAGGATGAATATAATACACCAAGTAGCATTTCTGAGAGTAGATGGTCATTAGTTGACAAGGGGCATCAAGGTTTAAAGGCAGAAGGGGTGGATTTCAGGACTTTAAAAAATCTTACCTGTGATATTTATTACCAATTGCCCGAAACAATTCAACTTGGTTCTTACATTCTTCTATGAATCTAAACCAGTGTGAATTCTCTGATTTCTTGAGTAATGGGTACAGAATAGGAGGAGATTTACATTATTAAGACCTGCAAACGCCCCAAACACTTGACACTACATGGAAAAGAAATCTCTAATATGCAAATAATCAGAGTCTTTGTCTCTTCTGTCTCTTATTTGAAGAGAGTTTGGATTAAGAGGATGTGGGAAGTCTAAAAGGACACATCATTGTTTACTCTTTAGAGGAAAGAGTCCAGAGCAATTACCAAAGCCACCAGGGCAATTAGAGACCCTGAGGGAACTCTGGTAACATTTTTTGGCTTTAGTAGAGAGTGACTGGAAAAAATGAGTCCAGTGTGGCTAGTCCAGGAAATTTCAGATCACTTTGCCTTTGGGTGCCTCTCACCCGTGTACCAAACAATGGTGTTTCAGAGTCTGTATGTGGCCATGAAGCTACATCATTTTCTCCATGTCCTGGTGAAGCCTAGGAACTGTATTATTCAGGGGGAATAGCCCTGAGATGGAACATCAGTTTGAAAGATATGTAGCGGGGAAAAAAAAATGGCTAATCTGATTTTGGGTATTGTAAATCTCAAGTTGCGATCCATAGCCTGTGGAAGCGGTGGTAACTGGGCATCTGGCTTAGTGAGCTCCTTAGAGCCTGAGGCTCATGGATTCAGTGGCACTGGCTAGAGTCCTGTTAAACTCATTTTCTTTCTCACAGGGATTCCCTTCAGGGGTTCAAGTCTGCCATGCTGTGAGTATGTGTCCATGTCACCGGGCAAGAGTGTGATTGGTCAGCAGAAGTCAGAGTCACGGCTGTCAGGTGAGCCCGCTGGAATGTCTCTGGGGGTGGTTTGGCTGTATCACCACAAATCCAGAAGAGAACTGAAAGCAAAGGAAACCCAGTCATTTCTTGATGAATTCAACAGCTGTGGATGCACAGTTGGGATGATTCAAGTTCAGACTCTTTTCCTTACTAGTTGTTCTTTCTCATGAATAACTTAGATAATGACCCTTTTTGACTTAATCTTTTTCTAAGTATGGGCATAGCTCGTTTTATTGTCCGTTACTTTTTATGCTTCCCGGATATTTCGTTTTGTTTTTTAACAAATTAAAGGTTTGTGGCGGTTCTGCATGGAGTAAGTTTAATGGCACTACTTTTTCCAACAGCATCGACTCATTTCTTGTCTCTATCACATTTTGGTAATTCCTGCAATATTTCAGACTTTTTCATTATTACTCTATTTGTTTTGGTGATCTGTGATCAGTGATATTTGATGTTACTACTGCGGCCCACTGAAGGCTCAGATGATGGCAAGCATTTTTAACAAAAAATATTTTTTTTAAGTCTGTACATTGTTTTTTAGACATAATGCTATTGCACCCTTAGTAGACTATAGTGTAGTATAAACATGACCTTTATATGTGCTGGGAAACAAAAAGAAATTTATGTGACTCACTTTATTGCAATATTTGCATTGTTGCTGTGGTCTGGAACTAAACCTGCAACATCTCTGAGGTCTGTCCTACAGTCTTGAGGATGAATCTAAATGTATCAAGTCAAAGACTTCCCTGGTGGTACAGCAGATAAGAATCCGCCTGCCAATGCAGGATACAAGGGTTCAATCCCTGGTCCAGGAAGATTCTACTTTCCTAGGAGCAACTAAGTCTAGACGTCAAAGCTGCTAAGCCTGTGCTCTAGAGTTCTCAAGCCACAACTACTGAAGCCTGTGTGCCTGGAGCCTGTGCTCTGCAATAAGATGTTCAAGCACCGAAATGAAGCATAGTCCCTGCTAGCTGCATCTAGAGAAAGCTCGCAGGTAGCAACGAAGACCCAGTGCAGCCATAAATAAATAAAAAGGTGTTGAGTCAGGTAATAAATCTATCACTTGCATTTGATTTCTATAAACAAGTAGTTTCAGTATGCCCCAATAGAAAACCCATTCATTATATTGTTTATTCATGTTACTCTCTTTTATAAGTAGACTATGATTTAGAACAGCTTTAGATTTTTAGAAAAATTATAAAAATAGGACAGAGACCTACCATAAATCCTCTACCTAATTTCCCCTATTATTGACATCTAATAATATGGTTCACTTGTTACAAAAATGAATGAATGAATGAATATTGATAGAATACTATTAACTAAAACCCTTCGTTTTCTGAGATTTCCTTTGTTTTTAATTAATATCCTTTTTCTGCCCAGGACACTACATTGTGTTCAGATATCATGTCTCCTTAGTCTCCCCTCAGAAGAGACAGTTTTTCAGGCTTTCCTTGTATTTGATGACCTTAATGGCTTTGAGGAGGACTTGCCTGCTTGTCTTGTAGAATGGACCTGCATTACAATTTGGCTGAAGTTTTCACTCCTGAGTAGATTGAGGACTTATTGCTGTTGCTATAGTCCCTGATTATCTGGCCGAGGTGATGTTTGTCAGGTTTCTCCACTGCAAAGTTATCCTTTTTTCCCCTTTTTACCTACTGTACTCTTTGGAAGGTAGTCCTTATGCTCTCCCTCCTTGAGGGTGGAGTATTCACAAAAAGTGTTTGGGATATTTCATGGGAGATTTGTTTCTTCTCTTTGCAAGTGGATTCTTTGCCAACTGAGCTATCACGGAAGCCCCGTATATTTATTAATACTTGCTTATTTAATCCTTTATTTACATTAGCATGGACTTATAAAAATCTATTTTCTACTTTTGGTTATAATTCATTGTTACTTTATTTATTCCATTCCTTAAATTACCTCAGCATTGGATACTACATACCCTCGATTTTCTTGAGCAGTTCTTTACCATATATTATAAGTGCTTTATTTTCTTGGGTTCCAAAATCACTGCAGATGGTGACTGAAGGATTGATGCATAATACAGGGTGCTCAGGGCCACTGCACCGGGATGACTCATAGGGATGGAATTGGGAGGGAGGTGGGAGGGGGGTTCTGGAAGGGGAACACATGCATACCCATGGCGGATTCATGTCAATGTATGGCAAAATCAACACAATAATGTAAAGAAAATAAATAAATAAATAAGAAACACACACAATAAATGCTTGCTCCTTGGAAGGAAGGCTATGACCAGCCTTGACAGCATATTTGAAAGCAGAGACATCACTTTGCTGGCAAATGTCCATATATTCAAAGCTATGGTTTTTCCAGTAGTCATGTATGGATGAGAGAGTTGGACATAAAGAAGACTGATTTCTGAAGAATTGATTCTTTCAAACTGTGCTGTTGGAAAAGACTTTTGAGAGTCCCTTGGACTGCAGAGAGATCAAACCAGCCCTTCTTAAAGGAACCCAGTCCTGAATATTCATTGGAAGGACTGATGCTGAAGCTGAAGCTCCAATACTTTGGGCACCTGATGCGAAGAGCTGACTCATTGGAAAAGACCCTGATGCTGGGAAAGATTGAGGGCCAGAAGCGATGGGGGTGACAGAGGATAAGATGGTTGGATGGCATCATCGACTCAATGGACATGAGTTTGAGCAAACCTGGGAGATAATAAAGGACAGGGAAGCCTGGTGTGATGCAGTCCATGGGGTTGCAAAGAATCTGACACGGCTGAGTGACTGAAAAACAATAAATGCTTCAGGATCATCTATATTTCCTGTCCCAGTCCAAAAATGAACCATTTCTTTGAGGAGCACTGTTTCCTTTTACTGCAGAATGATAATAGAAATCAGAATCTGGGAGCTGGGTGTATCCGTTATTATTAGTCATCTTTGCTTCTTGGCTCTCCCAGCTAAAGAGTAAGAAAACAGATATTTGTGAATTCTAACCCATGTAAGGACACACACCTATAAATATGTCTATATGTAACCACTTGTATTTATATTAAGCTAAAGTTGAGCTCACACTGATGCTTTCAATGCTAATCATTACCACAAAGATTTTTCTAGCCTCTCTTCTTACTTATCCATAAAATCCCAGTTAGATAACTGGTCTCCACCATCCACCATCCATTTTCTTAATTGTTCAGTTCCAATCTACACAGATAAAAGTATCAGGTTTATAGATTTATACCCTCTTGGCAAACAAATTTATTTAGTAGAATTCAGTGATTATATGCTGTTCCTTTGTCTCTCATCTTATGGACTCAAATCATTTACAAATTTACTTAGGTCAGCACCATTTTGCCCCATCGTCTACAGTGAATTTGTGTCTTGCATTTGTAAATCAGTTTGATTCTCTTATCACAGTCTTGCAGCCCTTTCTAGTATCTCCAGTCTTGGAAAGAATTTTTAAAAATTTGCATACATTAAAGTTTACTCTGTGCTATGAAGTTCCACAGGTTTTGGCAAATGTCAAGCCATATATCCACGATTACCGCGTAGCTTATAATAACTTCGTTGCCCTAAAACATCCTGGGTTTCACTAATTCAACTATCTTACCTCTCCTCAAACTTCTTTCAATTGCTGGAATTTTTATTGTATATAATTTTACCTTTTCTAAAATGTTATATAAGTGGAATCATGTGTCATGTAGCCTTTTCAGATTGCCTTCTTATAATTATGAATTTAAATTTAAGGTTCATCCATGTCATTTCATAGCTTAATTTGACTGAATAACATTGCGTTTTATGAATATACCACAGTTGGTCCATTTATCTATTGAAGGGTATCTTGTTTCCTTCCAGTTTGGGGTGATTATGAACATGGTATAACATTCATATGCAGGTTTTCCTGTGAACATAATTTGCAAATCTGTTGGGTAAATACCTTGAAACTTGGTTGTTGGATCATTTGATAAGACTATGTTTAGTCTTGTAAGAAAATGCCAAACTGTCTTCAAAAGTGGCTGCATCCTTCTAGCAACAAATGATGCTCCATATCCTGCCAGCAACTGATACTGTCATGCTTTTAGATTTTAGTCATTTTAGTATGCATAGTAATATTTCATTATTGTTTTAATTTGCAATTCTCCAATTACAAATGATGTTGAGCATCTTTTTGAATGGTTTTATGCCATCTGCATATATTCTTTGGTCATATACTAGATTCTTTGCCATTTAAAAAATTTGGTTTCCTGTTTTCCTATTTTTTTTTAAGAATCTGTGTGTGTGTGCATGTGTTTATTTTAGATATAATTCTTTTATTTCAGCAGTGGTCCCCAGCCTTTTTGGCACCAGAGACTGGTCTCATGGAAGACAACTGCTCACCTCCTGCTCTACAGCTGAGTTCCTAACAGGACATGGACTGGTACTGGTCTGTGGCCCAGGGGTTGTGGACCCCTGTTTTATCAGATATATATGCTACAAATATTTTCTCTAAATTTGTGGTTATCTTTTCAATATTTTCCAGAAGTTTTTCAATTTTGAATTTTACATTTAGGTTTTTTATTCATTTTGAGTTAATTTCTATGAAAAGTGTAGGGTCTACATCTAGAGGATGATTTTTTTTTTTCATATAAATGTCTATTTGTTCCAGCTCCACTTGCTGAAAAGATTTTCTTTTCTCCACTGAATTTCTTTGCTTTTTCTGTCAAAGATCAATTGACTGTATCTGTGTGGGTATATTTCTGGGCTTTCTCTTCTCTTCCATTAATGTCAATATCTCATTTTTTGTTAATACCACATTATCCTGATTGGTGGTGCTGGTGGTGGTTTAGTAGCTAAGTCACATCTGACTTTTGTAACCCATGGACTGTATGTATGTAGCCCACCAGATTCTTCTGTCCATGGAATTTTCCAAGCAAGAATATAGGAGTGAGTTGCCATTTCCTTCTCCAGGGGATCTTCCTGACCCAGAGATCAAACTCAGGTCTCCTGCATTGGAGGCCATCTCCTATATTGCAAGTGGATTCTTTACTAACTGAGCTGTGAGGGAAGCCCACTATCTTGATTTTATTAGTTAAATTTGAATGTTGAATAATCATTGTATATCAGGGATAAATTTCACTTAGTTGTAATTCTTTTTACACATTGTTAGATTGAATCTAATATTTTGCTGAGTATTTTTATTGTCATAAGAGATATTGGTGTGTAATTTTCTTGTAATTTCTTTATCTGGTTTTCATATCAGAGTGACACTTGCCTCATAGAATGAATCAGGAAGTGTCCTCTTTGCTTCTATCTTCTGGAAGAGATTGTGCCTAAATTATTTGTGAACATAGAATTGTTCACAGTGTTACTTTACTATCTTTTTAATGTCATGTACTTATTTTTCATTTCTTATCCCTCTTTTTCTACTTTCTCTGGATTTGACTGAACACTTTATATGATTCCATTTTTTCTCTCTTACATATTGGTTTCACTTTTTAAAATTTTATTGTTTCCTTAGAGTTTGCAACATACCTTTATAACTAACCTCAGTTCATATGCTACTTCATCTGTGTAGTGCAAGTACAATAAAACAATGTAATTTCCTCTCCCTGTCCATGTCCCTTAAGTATTACTTTAATTCATTTCACTTATCCATATACTACAGTCAACCAATACATTACTACTATTATTTTAAACAAATATCTTTTAGAACAATTAAGAATAAGAAACATAAAAGGATCAAACTTGTGTCTCTTATGTCTTTCTGCATTGGCAGGAGGGTTCTTTACCACTAGCACCACCTGGGAAGCACCCATAGTGTATGCTTAAATTGAATTAAATTAAATACAGCTTATTTAAAACATTGATATCTATATTATACGCTCAGATGTCTAAAATATAATACACACATATATAAAGCATAGATATCTAAAATATTATGTATATATATATATGTATATATATAGGCTGCCGTCTATGGGATTGCACAGAGTTGGACACAACTGAAGCGACTTAGCAGCAGCAGCAGTTGAGAAAGGTGATGTGCATATTGAGTGTACAAAAATGGAGGAACTCTCAATCTGCTTATAAACATATCTCTCCTTTGGCTGACTGGGTATGCCTTGGTGGGTTTAACTTCTGTCCTAAGCACACTGTCCCTCTTTGACATAATTAAGTGGCTCTTAGAAAGGCTGATCATATGAATATGCTTGTATCCACTGGCCACTCCAGGGTCAGAAAGCATATATACTTATTCCTTCATTCATTTTACCAATAGAGTTAAAAAAAAAACAAACACTATCTTCTTTAATAAGTGGGGCTGGTAAAACTAGACAACTACATGTAAAAAAAATGAAATCAGAACATCCTCTAATACCATATACAAAAATAAACCTAAAGATGGTCTAAAGACGTAAATGTAAGACCTGAAACCATAAAACTCCCAGAGGAAAACACAGACAGAACACATTTTGACATGAGTTGTAGCAATATTTTTTTTGGATCTGTTTCCTAAAACAAAAGAGATAAAAGAAAAAATAATAAGTTGGTCCCAGTTAAGTTTAAAAGATTTTGCACAGAAAGAGAAGCCATCAGCAAAACAGAAAGACAGCCTACTAAATGGGAGAAAACATTTGTAAGTGATATGACTGATAAGGAGTTAATATTCAGAATATACAAACAGCTCATACCACTCAATATCAAAAAATCCCACAACCCAATTAAAAATGGACAGAAAACCTGAATAGTCATTTTTCCAAAGAAGACATACAGATGGCCAACAGGCATATGGAAAGACCCTCAATAATGCTAATCATCAGGGAAATGCAAATCAAAACCACAGTGAGATATCAGCTCACACCTGTCTGATGTGATTGATGTAACAGAATGACTACTATCGAAAAGAGCATAAAAAACAAATGTTGGTGAAGATGTGGAAAAAAGGGAACTCTAATTCACTGTTGGAAATGTAAAATTGGTGCAGCTTCTGTGGAAAATAGCAGCTCTTTGAGCTTTTGGAGGTTTCTCAAAAAAAAAAAACAGAGCTGCTATATGATGCAGCGATTCCATTACTGGGTATATAACTGAAAAACACAAAAACACTAATATGAAAAGGTACACTTGCCCCAGTGTTCATAGCAGCATTATTTATGATTTACAAGATATGGATGCGTCTTAAGTGCCCATTAACAGATGAAGGGATATATACACCCATAGCCAATGGAATACTTCTCAGTCATAAAAAAGAATGAAATTTTACCATTTGCAACAACATGGATAGTTGGAGGATATTATGCTAAGTGAAATAAGTCAGTCAGAGAAAGACAAATACTGTATAATATTACTTACATGTGCAATCTAAAAATTACACAGAGAAGGCGATGGCACCCCACTCCAGTACTCTCGCCTGGAAAATCCCATGGATGGAGGAGCCTGGTAGGCTGCAGTCCACAGGGTCACTAAGAGTGGGACACGACTGAGCGACTTCACTTTCATGCATTGGAGAAGGAAATGGCAACCCACTCCAGTGTCCTTGCCTGGAGAATCCCAGGGACGGGGGAGCCTAGTGGGCTGCCGTCTATGGGGTCGCACAGAGTCGGACACAGGACTGAAGTGACTGAGCAGCAGGAGCAGCAGCAGCAGTGACTATAACAAAAAATGAAGTAGACTCCTTTTTTTGTTACCAGCAAGTAGAAGGAAGGGGGTTACCAGTAAGTAGAGGGAAGCGGGTAGGGGAAATATAAGGAGTAGGGGATTAGATAGCACAAACTGTTACATACAAATAAACTACAAGGATATATTGTACAACATAAGGAATATAGCTGATATATTTTAATAACTATAAATGGAGTATCATGTACATGTGCTGTGTGCTCAGTTGTGTCCAATTCTTTGTGACCCCATGGACTGTAGCCCAGCAGGCTCCTCTGTCCATGGGAGTTTTCAGGCAAGAATACTTGAGTGGGCTGCCATTTCCTCCTCCAGGGCATCTGCCTGACTCAGGGCTTGAAACTGTCTCCCTCATTGGCAGGCAGATTCTTTACCCCTGTGCCACCTGGGAAGTCCCCCATAAATGGAGTATAACCTTTAAAAAATTGTGAGTCACTATATTGTACATTTGTTGTTTATGTAATACTGTTCATCAACTCTAATACTTCAGTAAAACTACTGTCTATCCATCTATTTATCAAATAGGACAAAATTTTAATTATGGTCTTCTTGTCTTATTTCATTGGTGACCCCTCTTGAGGAATAACCATGCTTTATATTCTTAGAGTAGGGCTTCCCAGGTGACTCAGTGGTAAAGAATCCACCTGCAATGCAGAAGATGTGGGTTCAATCCCTGGGTTGGAAAGATCCCCTGGAGAAGGAAATGGCAACCCACTCCAGTGTTCTTGCCTGGGAAATCCCATGGACACAGGAGCCTGGTGGGATACAGTCCACTGGGTCCCAAAAGAGTTGGACACAACTTAGTGGCTAAACAATAACAAATATTTTTAAGACTACTTTGTACATAGCAAAGTGTTCACATATGCAACTGGGCAAAGAGACAAGAACTGATAGTTATATATCCAATTCAAACCCCATCTTTGCTGGTTGCTAGTTCTGTAATGTAAGGCAAATCATTTATCCATTCTGAGCCTCAGATTTTCATGTGTTAAACAGAGACCATCGTTTTATATATATACATGGCTGACTCTTAAATAACCTTTAAACTGCATAAGGTCTACATATATGTGGATTTAAAAAAAATACTTACTACAGTACTATACAACCCACAGTTGGTTGAATCTGAGGTTGTGTGTGAACCATGGACACAGAGGATCAACTGTAAATTTATTTGCAGATTTTTAACTGCTTGCTAGTCAGTACCCATAACCTCTACTTTGTTCAGGGGTCAACTATATGGTATGTTTAAAAGAAATGTGCTAGGAATATATTACAAAATGGTGTGACAATACATTGGAGGCTATAAAGTAGTATATAAATATAAATATTACTTGTGATTAATTTTTTCAACCGTATCATTTGATAAGTGAGGCAAGCATCTTTATCCTCATTAGAAAGTGAGAAAACTAAGCATAGCAAGTTCTGCTTTTGCCTTTCTTTTAGGGGGGACATTACTTGCAGATGGTTCTCCTGCTCTTAGTCAGCTTCTTAGGTCTCTCTCCATGGGAGGGTGTTCTTTGAACTTTGGGCAGGGCAGAAATGCAGCAGACTTAACATTTCAGAAGCAACCCTCCATGAGTGAGGGACTAGAGTAGGTGCATCAGCACCACAGCTTCCCTGCCCTTTGATGGGACATATCTGAGCGGCAATCTATAGTCTTAGGGAGAGTTCTGGTGGAATCAAGATTGCTGGGAGAAATATCAATAACCTCAGATATGCAGACGACACCACCCTTATGGCAGAAAGTGAAGAGGAACTAAAAAGCCTCTTGCTGAAAGTGAAAGAGGAGAATGAAAAAGTTGACTTAAGGCTCAACATTAAGAAAACTAAGATCATGGCATCTGGTCCCATAGAAAAAGTGGCTGACTTTAGTTTTTTGGGCTCCAATATTACTGTAGATGGTGATTGCAGCCATGAAATTAAAAGACGCTTACTCCTTGGAAGGAAAGTTATGGCCAACCTGGATAGCATATTGAAAAGCAGAGACATTACTTTGCCAACAAAGGTCCGTCTAGTCCAGGCTATGCTTTTTCCAGTAGTCATGTATGCATGTGAGAGTTGGACAGTGAAAAAGGCTGAGTGCCAAAGAATTGATGCTTTTGAACTGTGGCGTTGGAGAAGACTCTTGAGAGTCCCTTGGACTGCAAGGAGATCCAACCAGTCCATCCTAAAGGAGATCAGTCCTGGGTGTTCATTGGAAGAGCTGATGTTGAAGCTGAAACTCCAATACTTTGGCCAGCTCATCCGAAGAGTTGACTCATTGGAAAAGACCTTGATGCTGGGAAGGATTAGGGACAGGAGGAGAAAGGGATGACAGAGGATGAGATGGCTGGATGGTATCACTGACTCGATGGACATGGGTTTGGATAGACTCCAGAAGTTGGTGATGAACAGGGAGGCCTGGCGTGCTGTGATTCATGGTGTCACATAGAGTTGGACACGACTGAGTGACTGAACTGAACTGAACTGAATCCCTCACTAAATGTCTCTTTCTGTCCCACTTCTCCACTAACTCATTGTGCTTCCAGGGATTGCCCTCTGCCACCCCCATCTCAAATAAGAAACTTGTATCCAAATCCTTGACTCAGATCTGATTTGAGGATGATTCAAATAAGATAGTAAGACTCAGAATTCAAGAATTTCATGCACAGTCACATAGCACTTGAGGGGCAGAGGGGGTTATAAAGCACTTTTTTCTGCTGAAATGCACTAAAATTATGTTATGAGATTGTATACACAGGATCCTAAGAAATAATTTTATTTGATTGTTTTGTAGAAAAACATAGTGACTTTTAAAGAATTTTGTTATATATTAGAGTATAGTTGATTTGTGGCATTTACCTGGTAGTTCAGCTGTTAAAGAATCCACCTGCAATTCCAAAAGACCCTGGTTTGATTCATGGGTAGGGAAGATCCCCTGGAGAAGAGATATGCAACCTACATCAGTATTTATGGACTTCCCTGGTGATTTAGATGATAAAGACTCCACCTGCAATGCAGGAGACCTGGGTTTGATCCCTGAGTTGGGAAGATTTCCCTAGAGGAGGGCATGGTAAATCTACTCCAATGTTCTTGTCTGGAGAATCCCCATGAACAGAGGAGTCTGGTGGGCAGAGGAGTCCATGGAGTCACAAAGAATTTGACATGACTGAGCAACTTAAGCATAGCACAGCATAGTTGATTTGCAATATTATGTTAGTTTCAGTTACAGATATATCTACTCTTTATCAGATTCTTTTACATACAAGTTATTATAGAATATTGTGTAGCATTCCCTGTGCTATACAGTAGGTCCTTGTTAATTTTTTTTATTAACAAGGAATATTATTTTATGTATAGTAGGGTATGCATGTTAATAATACCAAACTTTTATTTTTCTCTCCCTTCAGTCTTTACCATTCAGTAACCATAATTTTGAAAAATGTAGTGATTATTGATTTAAAAAACTGATTTTTAAAATCTTTCTTCTTTAACCTTTAGATTTATAAAGCATATTTTGAAGTAACTGGGACAGAAGTATAAATCTTAGGCGAGTAGATGAAAGTTGCACAACCAATACAAAGGTGATCTGGGAGGCAAGGAAGGAAAATGAGTTTGTATTTTTAAAAAATTCTGAAGTCATAAAAATAAATTTTATAACAATTATCTTTATAGTAAAAAGACAAAAAAAAATAGAATAGCATTTCTGTTTTAAGATGATGGCCTGAAGTTAACCAAAGCAGAGAAAGCAGCAGTGTTTCAATTTTTGTTTCTCTTTCATTTCTTTCGAGAACAGTCTTCAAATGACAAAATTTGGCACTCACTTGTTTGAGATTAAATTGACACAGTTTTAGGGAAGAGCTACAAAGAAATCATTTAGCAGCTCACAATGTATTCCTGTCTCAGGCTTACACACCACTCAACTTTGTGTTTGGAGAAACTAGGAGATATGATAACAGAATCATTTCAATAATTATCAACTTTCTGTGAAGACTTGGAGAAGTGCCACAAGTTCTGACACATAAATCTATAATACAGGAACTGTGGGCAAAGATCTCTGAATTTTGTAGATTAAAAAAATTCTAAAATGGATGATTAGAATATAGTTGTTTAATAATTAGATAAAGGAATTGATCATCAGAAGGAACTAGGAAAAGTTGGCTAAGTTATGATCAACCTTATTTTGAATTTGTGATTACATTCAGTTCAGTTCAGTTCAGTTCAGTAGCTCAGTCATGTCTGACTCTTTGTGACCCCATGGACTGCAGCACGCCAGGCCTCCTTGTCCATCACCAATTCGCAAAGTTTCTTTAAACTTATGTCCATTTAGTAAGTGATGCCATCTAACCATCTCATCTTCTATTGTCCCCTTTTTCTCCCGCCTTCAATCTTTGCCAGCATCCATCTTTCAAATGAGTCCGTTCTTCCCATCAGGTGGCCAAAGTATTGGAATCTCAGCTTCAGCATCAGTCCTTCCAATGAACATTCAGGACTGATTTCCTTAAGGATGGACTGGTTGGATCTCCTTGCCGTCCAAGGGACTCTCGAGTCTTCTCCAACACCACAGTTCAAAAGCATCAGTTCTTCAGTGTCCTGCTTTCTTTACAGTCCAACTCTCACATCCATACGTGACTACTGGAAAAACCATAGCCTTGACTAGACAGACCTTTGTTGGCAAAGTAATTTCTCTGCTTTTTAATATGCTGTCTATGTTGGCCATAGCTTTTCTTCTAAGGAGCAAATTTCTTTTAATTTCATGGTTGCAGTCACCATTTGCAGTGATTTTGGAGACCCCCAAAATAAAGTCTGACACTATTTCCGCAGTTTCCCCTTCTATTTGCCATGAAGTGATGGGATCGGATGCCATGATCTTAACTTTCTGAATGTTGAGCTTTAAGCCAACTTTTTCACTCTCTTCTTTCACTTTCATCAAGAGGCTCTTTAGTTCTTCCTCGCTTTCTGCCATAAGGGTGGTAGAAATAACTGCATATCTGAAGTTATTGATATTTCTCCTGGCAATTTTGATTCTAGCTTGTGCTTCATCCAGCCCAGTGTTTCTCATGATGTACTCTGCATAGAAGTTAAATAAGCAGGGTGACAATATACAGCCTTGACGTACTCCTTTTCCTATTTGGAAAAGTCTGTTGTTCCATGTCCAGTTCTAACTGATGCTTCCTGACCTGTATACAAATTTCTCAAGAGGCAGGTCAGGTGGTCTGGTATTTCCATCTCTTTCATATTTCTCCACAGTTTATTGTGATCCACACAATCAGAGGCTTTGGCATTATCAATAAAGCAGAAATAGATGTTTTTCTGGAACTCTTTTGCTTTTTCAATGATCCAGTAGATGTTGGCAATTTGATTGCTGGTTCTTTTGCCTATTCTAAAACCAGCTTGAATATCTGAATGTTTACAGTTAGAATTTTGAGCGTGTAAGATGAGCACAATTGTGTGGTAGTTTGAACATTCTTTGGCATTGCCCTTCTTTGGGATTGGAATGAAAACTGACTTTTCCCTGTCAAGTGGTCACTGCTGAGTTTTCCATATTTGCTGGCATACTGAGTGCAGCATTTTCACAGCATCATCTTTCAGGATTTGAAATAGCTCAACTGGAATTCCATCACCTCCACTAGCTTTGTTCATAGTGATGTTTCATAAGGCCCACTTGACTTGATGTCTGGCTGTAGGTGAGTGATCGCACCATTGTGGTTATCTGGGTCGTGAAGATCTTTTATGTACAGTTCTTCTGTGTATTCTTGCCACCTCTTCTTAATATCTTCTGCTTCTATTAGGTCCATAACATTTCTGTCCCTAATTGAACCCATCTTTTCATGAAATGTTGCCTTGGTATCTCTAATTTTCTTGAAGAGATCTCTAGTCTTTCCCATTCTATTGTTTTCCTCTATTTCTTTGCATTGATCTCTGAGGGAGGCTTTCTTATCTCTCCTTGATATTCTTTGGAACTCTGCATTCAAATGGGTATTTCATTCTTTGTCTCCTTTGCTTTTTGTTTCTCTTCACAGTTATTTGTAAGACCTTCTCAGACAGCCATTTTGCTGTTTTGCATTCCTTTTTTGGGGGGATGGTCTTGATCCCTGTCTCCTATACAATGTCACGAACCTCCATCCATAGTTCATCAGGCACTCTGTCTATCAGATCTAATCCCTTGAATCTATTTGTCACTTTCACTGTATAATCGTAAGGGATTTGATTTAGGTCATACCTGAATGGTCTAGTGGGTTTCCATACTTTCTTCAATTTAAGGCTGAATTTGGCAATAAGGACTTCATGATCTGAGCCACAGTCAGCTCCCAGTCTTATTTTTGCTGACTGTATAGAGCTTCTTCATCTTTGACTGCAAAGAAAATAATAAAAAAATCTAATCGGCTAACCAGCTGAACTTTCAGCTGATTCGGTATTGACCATCTGGTGATGCCCGTGTGTAGTCTTCTCTTGTGCTGTTGAAAGAGGGTGTTTGCTATGACCAGTACATTTACATTAGCAGATGTCAACCAGGGATTGTTTTATCAGATGTGTCGTAATTACTGTTATACACAACATTGTGTGTTGATTTGCACCTTTTTGCTGATTTGCAGTTCTGTGTATTGATTCGTGTATTCAATAAAGAAATGTCAACTGATCGGCATTCTCACTTGATGGATTCAGAGCTCATCAAACATATTCTTAGGCTTATTGTTCATGGTAGGATTGCTATTTTTGCTATCTTTTAGTTTCAGAACAGCGAGGTTTCTATGGTTTGGTGTCAGCTGCTGCTGCTGCTGCTGCTAAGTTGCTTCAGTCGTGTTTGACTCTGTGTGACCCCATAAATGGATCCTCCCTCCCTGGGATTCTCCAGGCAAGAAGACTGGAGTGGATTGTCATTTGGTGTCAGGCCCGAGTTCAAATACTGGCTCTAACACTTTCTGAGTAAGTCATGAAAATCTTAGTTTCCTCAGTTACAAAATAAGAAAAGAAACCAACCAACTCAGCCATTGTATAGTGTTCTTTTGCTGATTAGATGAAATAAAGAACATCAAAGAACTTTATAAATTGGAAAGTCATATAAATGATAGTGATTATTGCATTTTAGCAAAAATGTTTACATTTCCAATCATTATGAGAAAATAGAAATCCAAAATACGTCTCTGTTTTCTTGTGTTGAAATAAAAATACAGAACAGCCTCTCTTTAGTGAGAGTCTAATACTTTGCTAAATAAAAACCCAACCAAAAAAAGAAAAAAAAAACCCAACCCATTTTTAGATTAGGTTACGCAGTTAGTTAGATTTTTTTTTTTTTAATGGAAAGGCTGGCAAGACAAGGTGTCGACAAACTACAGCCCACGGACTGAATGTCTTCTAAATAAAGTTGCCTCGGTGCACAGCCATGTCCATTCATTGATGGATTTATTTTCTGTGACTGCTTCTAAGCTACAATGGTAGAGTACTTGTGACAAATATTTACTATCTGGCCTCTGATAGAAAATGTTTGCCAACTTCTGGCCTACACTAAATAGTGTGTATGTAATGTGATATAACCTCTGGAAGAGGGCATGGCAACCCACTCCAGCATTCTTGCCTAGAGAATCCCATGGACAGAGGAGCCTGGTGGGCTATAGTCCATAGGGTTACAAAGAGTCAGACACAACTGAAGTGACTGAGCATGCACATAATGTGATATAGTTATCTATATCCATATGTATATTATCTATCTATCTATATTATGTATCTATATATATATACATACACACACATATATTTACACACAAGCATACACACACACACTCTTAAGGAGGATATTTAAGCAAAGATAAGGAAATTCTGGAGTTTACAAGGTTCAGGAATAAGAATGGGAGTCCACATATTATAGATAGCATGCACATTTTATCTATTAAAATAACTAAACAGTTAGTAATTTCCCTAAATTTGTAGTCACAGAGCATCACACAAAAATCATGACTTGGAAGCATGGATTTCAAAATGTCTTTGGTGTTGGAAGTCAAGGAGCTGGTCTGAAGAATCACTTGGGGAGAGAAACTCCAAAGAGAAACTGAGTGTGCTTGGAGAGTGCTTGGCTGAGATTCTCTGATTTAACTTTGATGAAAATACTGGTCCAATACTCTCATGAATCCAGTCATTTGTGAAAGCTTAGGAAAATCTCTCTGTACTTTCCAGAATTTCCAAGCATTATGCTATTGAAAAAGCAGCATAATTACTTGCAATAATAGTTGCTTTATGCTAAGAGCCTGGCATACTGAATTTAGTGTAGCAGTTCAGCTTAGTCGTATTTGAAACAGGCAGTTGCCTTTACTAAAATAGGAACCAATGTCATATTTTAACCCAGATTTACACTAATGAACCTAAACCTTCTTTAAGAACTTTCAAAGTAAGTCAATACATTTCTAAAAGCATTACCAAGAAAGCAGGGTGCTCTGATGTTTGTTTCATTGGTCAAGGTTAAATGAAAACATTAAAATATATATTTCCTAAGATTTCTGAACTCATTATAGTTGGTGATCCTAATAATGCTGGAAGCTTCACCATAATGAAGTTTTTAATGGTAAATTCTGCTTGTAAGTTAGAGACGGGGGTTGCTAAATTATGACAATAGAAAACTCTCAGAAGTTTGAATTTCTTATGTATTTTGGACAGTGGGAAAATCTTTGATTAATTTTTTAAGTATATGATTTAGTGCTGGTGAAAATTATCTATGGGGCTGTCCAGCCACGCTGCTTGTTGAGGTGTGAGATGCACTGAATTGTAGGAGAATAAAGAACAGCTTGAAGGAGTCAGCAGAAAACAACATTAATTAGTCTGGAGAAATATGTGGGTGCTTTTATGACTTCTGTCAATCTTTCCTATTTTAGCCCAGTTTTGTAGGTGAAAGAACTGAGGACAATGAAGTGATCTGGCTATAGTCAGGCATCTAGTTTTGAGAAGAGCACAGATTAGAATCTGACCCTTGAGTTTAGCCCTGTTTCCTCTGCACAACTTTCCTAAGCTAACTGAGAGGGAGTGTGCCTGTGAAGGAATTCAGTTAATGGAGTATAACTTGAGAAAACTGTTTTGTACTGAGTGAATCTGGCCAACTCTGAGGAAGCTTTGAGACTGAGCACTGAGAAAATGACAGTTTCAAATGGTTCTGAGAGGAAAAGTATTACCATATCAGAAACAACATGGACAGTTTTATGCCAGTGACCGACTGGAGCTAGAAGACTTTTCAAAAGTCACTTGAATTAGAAAATTTTTAACAGGCTAAAGGCAAAAGTAAATGTTAATAAACATGACTGATATCCTCAGACCTGTCAAAATCCTGTTAGGAATGTGGCCAGTGGAGCTCTTGACAGGGAGGCAGTGAATGATTGATACAGGCTGATAGGGTTAGGATGTCAAAAAAAAAAAAAGAATGGACTTATTAGGAATTGATTTTTAAATAGAAGAAAAGTGATAACAGTGATGGACATTTGGGATCGCTGTGTGTGGGGGTGGGTTGGAGTATAATCATCATTTAATTTAAATTATCCATCATATTTATAGGTGAAAAAATAATTTCACATGCATTTATAAATAGTGGTAAGTAGGAAGATCTGCCAAGATGGCGACCTTGATCTAAAATTAATCCTGAAGAAAAGACTATAAATAGACAGAAGAGAAACACGAATGCCTGGAGTGAACACAACAACCAATTGATTTTAAGAAACTCTTAAGGGATCAGAAGACCACTTGGGCTCTGGTGCAGGTCAGTTAGTTGAAGCCGCAGGGTGAAGGTGTTCTGAAGTAGATAGAGAAGTTTCTTCAGTTTCACTTTTTGTTTTTCTCTGTCTTTTCCCTTCACTGCAGAGGTGAACTCAGGTAGGAGCAGGGCAGCAGAACAGCCTTTCTGCGGGAGGAATTGATGAAAACATGTGCTGACTGACCAGCTTCCATTGTGCCCTTCAACTCACATGGCTCATGGATTGAAACTTAGAGAGTGTCTTCTCCCTAATGCATCTTTGTCTTAAAGTTCAAGGTAGAGTTCTGACCACTGAACTTGCCTTGCAAGTTGGCTACAAATCAGAGTAATTCATGGCAGTATAGTGGTACTTGGGCTTTCTAAATGGAGCCTTATTCTCTCCTCTTTAACTCATCTAAATGGGGCACAATAGCTGGTATCTCCATGGTAAAAATAAGCTCTCAGTCCCACATAACTAGACATCCAAGAGCTACCTGTATCCTTTGAAATGGAAATGTTAGAAAAAGTAGACTAAGAATTTAAAATAAATATGATAAAAATACTTAAAATTATAAGGAAATAAACATACCAGCTTATAATTTTAAGTATTTTTTCATATTTATTTTAAATTCTTAGTCTTCTTTTTCTAATAATATGTTTCACAGGATACAGGTAGCTCTTGAATGTCTAGTTATTTGGGGCTGAGAGCTCATTTATCCCTTGAAAATACCAGAGATGGTGAAAGACAAGGCACCCTGGCATACTGCTGTACATGGGGGTCTCAAAGAGTTGAACACATCTTAGCAACTGAATGACAACAACAAAAATATATTAGCTATAAGACAAAATAATAATAAAAACAATGGAAATATGAAGTATGAGCTTAAGTGAAGAAAATATATGGGATGTGTAGGAGAGTGGGTATAACTGAAAAGTAAATTAATGAACTGGAAGAGTAAATTGAGAAAGTCTTCTAGAAGGCAGCAACAGTGCATACAAATTAGAAAACAAACATAGAAACAAATTAATAAAAGTTAATATGATGAATAGAAGTCATCATACAGTCCATAGAAGTACAAGAGACAGTTTCTAGCAATAGGACACTCAGAAGAACAATGAAAATATTTGGAAGAAAGTAATATGAAGAAGTAATAAGGATAGGACACTGTTTACAATAGCTAGGACATAGAAACAACCTAGATGTGAATTGGTGGATGAACAGGTAAGAAAGTTGTGCTACATATACACAATGGAATATTACTCAGCTATTAAAAAGAACACATTTGAGTCAGTTCTAATGAGATGAATGAAAATGGAGCCTATTATGCAGAGTGAAGTAAGTCAGAAAGGCAAACACCAATGCAGTATACTAACACATATATATGGAATTTAGAAAGATGGTAATGATGACCCTATATGCAAGAGAGCAAAAGAGACACAGATGTAAAGAACAGATTTTTGGACTCTGTGGCAGAAGGTAAGGGTAGGATTATTTGAGAGAATAGCATTGAAACATGTATATTACCATATTGAAAAATAGATGACCAGTCCAAGTTTGATGCATGAAACAGGGCACTCAAAGCCAGTGCACTGAGGCAACCCAGAGGGATGGGACGGGGAGGGAGGTGGGAAGGGAGTTTGGGATGGGGGGACATGTGTACACCCATGGCTGATTCATGTCAACGTATGGCAAAAACCACTACAATGTTGTAATTAGCCTCCAATTAAAATAAATTATTTAATTAAAAAAATAAAGATAGGAGACTTCCCTGGTGGTCCAATGGTTGGGCCTTCACTCTTCCATTGCAGTGCATGCAGATTCCATCCCTGGTCTGGGGACTAAGATCCTGCATGATACTTGGTGCAGCAAAAATAAAGAAATAGATAAACAAATAAATAAAAAATACCCACACATACAGAGAAAAAAAGAGAAATAATAGGAATAAATTACTCATACTTAAAAAACGGGAAGATCTCAGCTTCAAAGAGCTAACAGATTGCCAAACATAAGAGAAAAGGAAAGCCCACATTTACATATATTAAATATTAGAGCAGTAAGTACAAAAAAAAGTTTTGTATGCATCCAGGAAGAAAAATGATCACCTAAAAATAAACAAGAATCAAGTTGGTATCAGACTTTTCAATAGCAACATTGGCTATGAGAAGACAGTGAAGTAATATTTTTAGAACATTGAAGGAAACTAACTTTTACTGGAGAGTTTTACATCTAGCAAATTGCCACTCAAGTATGAGGGATAATAAAAACATCTCCAGGCATACAAAACCTCAAAAGTTTGCCTTATGAAAATACACATGGAAAGTATTTTTTGGAGAGGTATGTATTTCAGAGGAGAAATGCATTAAGAAGATTGTGCAAGAGATACATTGAAAGTAAGAACGAGCGAGGTTCAAAAGGGAGTGGATATATGTATTCCTAGGGCTAATTCATGTTGGGATTTGACGGAAAACAACAAAATTCTGTAAAGCAATTATCCTTCAATAAAAAAATAAATTGAAAAAAAGAAAGTAGGAACAATGACATATCTTGGGATCCTAGACAATATCATTGTGACAAGAGATAAGGCTTGTAGGACTCAAAGGGGCTGTGTGAGCCTGTCAGAACACTTTGCTGTCTAGGAAGAAGATTCAGGTCTTGATAGGCTGTTTTTTATTACTTTGTCAAGACTGCCATAACATAATATTACACACTAGTGGCTTAAACAACTGAAATGCATTTTCTTACAATTCTGAAAGTTGTATGTCACAGACCAAGGTGTCAGCAGGTTTGGTTTCTTCTGAGGCCTCTTTCTTAGGTTGTAGATGGCCAACGTCTCTAATGTGGCCTCATATAGTTTTCTCTCTGTGTGTCTACATCCTATGTCTGTGTCCTAATCTCCTCTTCTTAAAGAGATAGCAGTAAGGTTGGATTAGGGCCCACTTTAATGACTTTATTTTACCTTAATTTCCTCCTTAAAGAACCTATTCCCAAATACAGTCACATTCTGAGCTACTGGGAGTTAGGATATGAACATATGGATTTGGGAGGCACACAGTTCATCCTGTAATACAGATGTTCTCCCAGCATATACCTATAAGCATGTTAATCGAAGGTTGTTGTGATTAGTGTCAGCATCATTACCAATTGTATATATTTTCAATGCCACTTCTAGATACTGCAAGTTTAAGACCTAAATAAAGGCAAGAGGATACATGCATAAAATATCACATAAAAGCAAAAATATAATGCATAGCTTTTAAAACAGAAGGAAAAATAAGTGAATCTGTTCAACAGAAAGCAGGAAGAAGAAATGGAGGCCAAAAATACAGTAAATGGAAAATATGAAATGAAGGAATAAATATAAGTTTAAAAACTCATTACATTAAATGTAAATGGTTAAAACATGTTTATGGAAATAGACGTTTTGATTGGATTTTAAAAAGATTACATTGGTTTCAAAAGATACATTGAAATAGAATATACAGAAATGTAAAAACATACAAAAAGATAAAGATAAAATAAAAAGTACATCTGGAAAATATGAATTGAAAGTAATCTAGAGTAGACATCTTAATAATTGACAAAAGAAATAAAAAGGACAAAGAATGATGCTATGTACAGTAAACTGAGCAATAATACAGCAAGATATACTATTTTGATCTATTATGTCCCTAATAACACAGCTGTAAATAATATTAAGCTCCAAGAAGCAGAATTTCAGGAAGAAATAGATAAATCATCAGGTGTGGCTGGAGATTTTATACACAACTTTCAAAAACTCATATATCAAGCACAAGCATGTGTACACACACACACACACACTCAGCAGCAGCAGGATTAAAGGCCTGAACAATACAATATATAGAAATGCTAATGCATAGAAATATATATGTATGAATTTCTACATCCAACCACTATTTAGTTACAAGCACATATGGAACATTTTCAAAAACGGACAATAAATCAATTTCATTGCCTAAGTTTTCTGAATTTCATATGCAACACAATGAAACATTAATTGCCAAAACAATAGCTAAACCCATCATGTATTTGGAAGCTAAATATTTCAAAAGAATCCATATGTTAAAAATGAAATCATTATGTGCCAAAATTCACGAATGCAGTTAAGCAGAAAAAATTATAGCTTTAAAAATAACATGAAACTAGAAAGATTAAAAGTAAATAAGCTAAGTTTTCAGCTCATGAAGTTGGAAAAGTAGCAAGGAGGAGACCCAAAGAAACAAGAAGGAAGGAAATGATAAAGATAAAACTAGAAATCAAAAAAGTCAAACACAGAGGAACAATAGTGAAGATTAACAAAACCAAAAGCTGATTCTTTGAAAAGATTAACAAAGTAGACTCCTGGCAAGATTAATAGAGAAAAAAAGAAGAAGCAAATAAATAAAAGTAAAACTGAAAAACTGATATAGCTATAAATAAAGAGAGATTTGAAACAGATAGGTTTGAGATTCTAGATGAAATAAATTCCTAGAAAAATATAAACTGCTAAAATCATCACAAAAAGATAAAACTTGAATAGACCGAATAAATAATTGATATGGTTCTCAAATAATTATCTAACATCAACAGCAATGAACAGTAACAAAATACCCATAAAACTTGAGGTTCCAATGATTAATAAATTTTACCCAAATTTCAAGGAACAGTACATTCTGCATTATGCTAACTTTTACAGAAAATATTGTTGATGTTTAATTGCTAAGTCATGCCTGACTCTTTCAGGACCCCATGGACTGTATAGCCTGCCAAGCTCCTGTGTCCATGGGATTTCCCAGGCAAGAACACTGGAGTGAATTGCCATTTAACTTCTCCAGGGGATCTTCCTGACACAGGGATCAAATTCACATTTTCTGCATTGACAGGTGGATTTTTTTCTTTTTTACCACTGAACTACTTGGGAAGCCCACAGAAAATATAGAAGGTTCAAAAATTCCTTAGCTCACTTTGCAGCTTTATTGAAGTATAATTTACATACCATAGAACTGACCCATTAAAAATACACAAGTTGATGATTTCTAATAAATTTTTACACTTTTGTAGCCATCATTGCAATTTTTTTCTGTTGCTTTATATCATTCATTCATTCCTTTTTGTTGCTGATCAGTGTCTATATGTTGTGTCAGTTTCTTAGGACTGCTGTCGGGAGCAAATTGCATGTGGTTTAAACAACAGAAATTTACTATGTCACAGTTTTGGAGAGGAGAGGTCTGAATCAAGGTGTTGGTCAGGCCATGATCTCTCTGCAGGCTTAAGGGAAGGATACTGCCTTGCTATTTCTTGGCTTCTGATGAGTGCCAACAATCCTTGGCATTCCTTGGTTTGCAGTAGCTCAACTCCAATCTTTGTTTCCATCATCGCATGATTGTCTTCTCTCTTTGTCTGTATCAAGTTTTCCTATTTTAATAAGGATATCCATCATTGGATATCTACCCTAAGCAAGGGTGATTTCTTTTAACTTGGTTGTCTACAAAGATTCTAGTTGCAGGTAAGATCACATTCATTGGTTCAGGGTAGACTTGAATATGGGGGGACATTATTTGGTGTGTGTGTGTGTGTGTGTGTGTGTGTGTGTAGCATTACTTGCTAGGTATTTGGACTGTTTCCAGTTTTCACTATTATGACTATCCTTATAGAAGGCAGCAATTCATATTTTACTTGATAGGAAACAAACAGACAAAATAAAGTGGTCTAGTGGTCAAGTCTTACTTGCCTCTACTGTCAGTCTTCATGAAGGAAATAAAGATATAAAGGAAAGTTTAGGAAGCTACAGTCTGGAAAATGTCTTTCAAGAATCTATTATCAAACTTCCCTGGTGGCACAGTGGATAAAAGTCCACCTGCCAAAACAGGGGACATGAGTTCCATCCCTGGTCTGGGAAGATTCCACGTGCCAGGGGGGAAACTAAGCCCGTGTACTGTACCTACTGAAGCCCCCATGCCTAAAGCCTATACTATACAACAAGAAAAGCCACCACAATGAGAAGGTGTCACACTGCAACGAATAGCAGCCCCTGCTTGCTGCGACTAGAGAAAGCCCTTGCAAAGCAAAAAAGACACAACGCAGCCAGAAACAAACAAATAAATAAATAAAATTCTTAAAAAATAATATAATTTCAAGCTAATCATTTTTAGAAAATGTTCTGACTTTTGAGACGCTTTTATAAAAAAGTGTGTGTGTACGACTCTCTGTGACCCCATAGACTGCAGCCCACCAGGCTCCTCCATCCGTGGGATTTCCCAGGAAATAGACTTTGATTATTCTCTGACCACATAAACTTTTTTTTTTCTCCCTTTTATTGTTTTTGCCATACAATGCCATGATATCACCATGGGTTTACATATGCTCCCCCTCCAGAAACCCCTCCCTCCCCCCTTCCCCCTCCCTCCTCCCTGTCCCCCGGGAAATCTCGATGCACCAGCCCCGAGAATCAATCCTGGGCTGGCGATTGATTAGACATATGATAATTAACATGTTTCAATGCCATTCTCCCATATCATCCCACCCTTTCCCTCATTCACAGAGTCCACGAGTCTATTCTATACATCTGCGTTCCTTTTGCTGTCTCGCATGCTGGGTTCTCGTTACTGTCCTTCTAAATTACATATATATGTGTTAATATACTGTATTGTTGTTTTTGCTTCTAGCTTACTTCACTCTGGATAATGGGCTCCAGTTCGGTCCATCTGAGTAGAATTGATTCAAATTAATTTTCTTTTAATGCTGAGTAATATTCCATTGTGTAAATGTACCACAGCTTTCTTATCCATTCATCAGTTGATGACCACATAAACTTTTGATTGTTGTTGAGCAGGAAATGCCCAGAGAATCAGGAAAGATGGTCATTTATCCCTTCTTTGAGTGTCCTTCATTTTCTTGATGGTTACAGGGGGCCTCTGGGGAACCAGACTGACCCATAGACAGGGTGACTGTAGATAAGGGCATTCTTGCTAGGATTTTGTCCTTCCAGGGACAGATGATGCTGTTATCTGCAGCTCCAGTAGCTCTCTTTTCAGTCTTCCCTCAACTTTTAAATGAGTATAATTTTCAAACCTGCATTCCAAAGAATTTTTATTCTGAAATGCTTTTGTACTTAACACCTCTGTGAACTCTGTGACCATACACCCCCATCTGAAAGGTCTGTTTAGAGCTGGCTGAGCAGGCTGCCAGATTCAGTCTCTGAACACTATCATTCCTGAATTAAAACGCTTCCTCCCTCCATACCGCCCCCCCCCAACAGCTGGAATTAAATATTTAGAGGCATTTGGATAGAGTTGAACTGTTTAGTCCCGTCTTAGCTGCTTCTCCACACACAGACAGGATCTCTAACCTGGGAAAGGGTGTTGGTTGGATCTCAGGAAATCAAGCAACAGGGGTACTTTGATCCCAGTGTTCCAAATTAGATTTAGGTGTAGCTAGCTTCTTGAGGAAAGCCTGGGCTTGTTGTAGTGCTGCTAACAAAGGCCGTTGCTGAAAGGGCTCTCAATAGGCATTTTCTCACGAGGACAGCTCTTCCTGCAGCACTGCCCCAAGTAAAACCGTTCTGAGGTCAATCATCAAGTTCGAACACAATGCTATTCAGTCTCCACCACAGTCATAGTATACGGTTTCAATATATGTGGGGGCACACTCTCTTAAACACTGATTTACTGAGTTCAAAGAACATTTTTGTCCGCTCAGTATCTATATGAGATTTGGGGGGTACTTCCCCTCCTGATTGCATCTGGTTAGTAGCAGTGTTTGTTGTAGCTATCATCCAGTCCCCAAATCCATCCACAGCTGTGGCAAATAATCCAGACCAGGCCCATCATGGGAACCCCCCAAGGATGAGACTGAGAGTCAAGCAGGTCCACATTACTTCCCTGCATTTGCAAAGAGAAGTCCACTTTCTGCTGAGAGGAGGTTACATTATAGCCATTTTCTCTGCAACATGGTACTAGTTGTGGAAAGAAACCAACATACAAAAGGAAGAACAAGCAGATGGTAGATGGAGACAAATCTCCAACTCTATCTCTTAGATTGCAGAAAGTGGGCTGAAGTCTTCTCATGACTGTAAGCCATATTTCACTTTCTGCCTAATCAAGAAGTTTCTCTTATTTACAAGCAAAAAATGCCACATCAGTTCACTATGTCTACTATATATCAGGTACTGTGTTAGGTGGGGACTGGTGGAGGGATAAAGATGAATGAGACATTTTCACAATATAACTAACAAAGCTGAAATATAAATGAAAGACTCTGTATAGAGAGATTGTGCTTTAGAATTATTGAGAGCATGAGTCTTGGTTGCATTTATAGAGTAGCATCACCAATTACCAAGAAGTCACACTTATTACCAGAGGCTCAGTCAGGCAACTTTGCTTTACTCAACAGGTGTACAACTCAAAATTAGCATATGATTTGCATGATAAAAGGTCACATATTTTAAAAATGTAAGATTTTCACTGTAAAAAAACAGTAATACTGAACTTTTCATCTTTTGGTTATATTGGGATTTTAGTAAACTAGGTCCTGGGACATCTTCCATTCATTCAAATATTTATCAAGTGCCTACTCTGTTGTAGCCATTCAACTGGACACTTAGAAAAACATCCAGAACAGAATGTTTTGCATGATGTACTATTTTAACTTCTTCCAGAGTGTTATAGTATAACTGATTAAATGCTTTAGCATTGCTGACCCTCCCAGATGACTATTAATTAGGAGCTAACTAATCAGCTATTATTTTATGTAAGTAATCAAATGTTTATTATTTCACTTTTTTCTCTTTAAGAAAGATGTCTTTGAATTGAATTTGGGGGAAAAATTCTTTCCTTTTGGAAAATTTGGGAAATCTCTGATACATGAATGTAGTCAACTTGTTGGAGAAGCTATTTTGAAAATTTATTTTAACAATACAAAAAGGACAGTTCCAATCCTTGAGGAGCTCATGGTCCAGTTTTAAGGGACAGATAGATAAGCTTATGACTGAAGATCCAAAGAATATAAAACCTATGAGGCTCTAAGAGCACAGAAGCTGGAGTCAAAATCTGACCCGTGGTTCTTCCAAGTCATTCTGGAGGGAACAATGCCCTCCTTGAGTCTGGGAAGGTCACTGGGAGCTGGCCAGGTGAAGAAGGTGGGAGGGCATCCAGGCAAAAGCCCATATATGTAAACTGAATGAAGCAAGAAACAATAGGGCATGCATTTAGTTCTGTGTGGCAGAAGAAAAAGTGTGTAAATGGAGATAAGAGTTTAGAACAAAGAGGTCTCAGAGAGCCTCACACAGGTAACTAAGGAATTCAACTTTCTGAGGAATTCAAAAGCTTGGGCAGAGGCTCATTGGTGAATGCTCAACATGGAAGTGATTTTTATTGCATTTGTATTTTAACAGACTGTCACATGGCTCTATGAATAACTGACTGAAGTGGAATAGAAGCACAGAGATTTCTAGGAATTCAGTTGAGGGGCCGAGCTGGAACATGAGGAGTTTCTAAACCAGCACAGTAGCAAAAGGGACGGGGGAAAAAAGTGATTTCATGTTTGGTAAAATTAATAATCATAAAGAAATCTAAGTTTGTGTATGGTAGTAAAAGGGTTATTGTTTATTTAGAAAAAACCATTTCCAAAATCATCTTAAATCATGTAAAAATTATTTTCAAAGTATAAAAACATTTGTCTTCTAATGTTGGATGTCACTGGAATCTCTTTATGATCATGATGCAGAAGATTGGACTCTAGCACACTACCAGAAATGGAGCAGAGACCAAACCAATCAATCCTAAAGGAAATCACCCCTGAATATTCATTGGAAAGACTGATGCTGAAGTTGAAGCCCCAACACTTTGGCCACCTGATGCGAAGAACCAGCTCATTTGAAAAGACTCTGATTCTGGGAAAGATTGATGGCAGGAGGAGAAGGGAATGACAGAGGATGAGATGGTTAGATGGCATCACTGACTCAATGCACATGAGTTTGACCAAACTCTGGGAGATAGTGAAGGACAAGGAAGCCTGGCATGCTATGGTTCATGGGGTCTCAAAGAGTTGGACACATCTGAGTGACTGAACAAGCTCCCCTGGGCTCAGACACAGTTTTGAGGGCAAGAGCCTGTTGTCTCCCCTTTGCCTAGAAAGTAATAAAACTATTGTTTTCTACTTCAAGCAAAACCAAGATTTTGATTTGGCACTAGTGCGCAGAGAGCTAGCCAATCTGATCACATGGACCACAGCCTTGTCTAACTCACTGAAACTAAGCCATGCCATGTGGGCCACCCAAGACAGTCGGGTCATGGTGGAGAGGGCTGACAGACTGTGGTCCACTGGAGAAGGGAATCGCAAACCACTTCAGTATTCTTGCTTTGAGAAATCCATGAACGGTATGAAAAGGGAAAATGATAGGACACTGAAAGAGGAAATTCCCAGTTTGGTAGGTGCCCAAAATTCTACTGGAGATCAGTGGGGAAATAACTCCAGAAAGAATGAAGGGATGGAGCCAAAGTGAAAACAATACCCAGTTGTGGATGTAACTGATGATAGAAGCAAGGTCCAGTGCTGGAAAGAGCAATATTGCATAGGAACCTGGAATGTTAGGTCCATGAATCAAGGCAAATTGGAAGTGGTCAAACAGGAGATAGCAAGAGTGAATGTCGACATTCTAGGAATCAGCAAACTAAGATGGACTGGAATGGGTGAATTTAACTCAGATGACCATTATATCTACTACTGTGGGCAAGAATCCTTCAGGAGAAATGGAGTAGCCAATATAGTCAACAAAAGAGTCTGAAATGCAGTACTTGGATGCAATCTCAAAAATGACAGAATGATCTCTGTTTGTTTCCAAGGCAAATCATTCAATATCACGGTAATCCAAGCCTATGCCTCAACCAGTAATGCTGAAGAAGCTAAAGTTAAACGGTTCTATGAAGACCTACAAGAGGTTTTAGAACTAACACTCATAAAAGATGTGCTTTTTATATAGGGGACTGGAATGCGAAAGTAGGAAGTCAGGAAACCCGTGGAGTAACAGGCACATTTGGCCACGGAGTACGGAATGAAGCAGGGCAAAGGCTAATATATTTTGCCAAGAGAATGCTCTGGCCATAACAAACACTCTCTTCCAACAACACAAGAGAGATTCTACACATGGACATCACCAGATGGTCAACACTAAAATCAGACTGATTATATTTGCAGCCAAAGATGGAGAAGCTCTGTATAGTCAGCAAAACAAGATCAGGAGCTGACTGTACAGAGATCTTCAAGGCTCAGATCATGAAGTCCTTATTGCCAAATTCAGACTTAAACTGAAGAAAGTACGGAAAACCACTAGACCATTCAGGTATGACCTAAATCAAATCTCTTAAGATTATACAGTGGAAGTGAGAAATAGATTTAAGGGACTAGATCTGCTAGACAGATTGCCTGATGAACTATGAACGGAGGTTCATGACATTGTATAGGAGACAGAGATTAAGACCATCCCCAAGAAAAAGAAATGCAAAAAAGCAAAATGTCTGTCTGAGGAGGCCTTACAAATAGCTGTGAAAAGAGGAGAAGTGAAAAGCAAAGGAGACAAGAAAGAGATACCCATTTGAATACAGAATTCCAAAGAACAGCAAAGAGAGATAAGAAAGCCTTCCTCAGAGATCAATGCAAAGAAATAGAGGAAAACAACAGAATGGGAAAGACTAGAGATCTCTTCAAGGAAATTAGAGATACCAGGGAACATTTCATGCAAAGATGGGCACAATAAAGGACAGAAATGATATGGACCTAACAGAAACAGAAGATATTAAGAAGAGGTGGCAAGAATACACAGAAGAACTGAACAAAAAAGATCTTCAAGACCCAGGTAGCCACGATGATGTGATCACTCACCTAGAGCCAGACATCCTGGAAGGTGAAGTCAAGTGGGCCTTAGAAAGCATCACTACGAACAAAGCTAGTGGAGGTGATGGAATTCCAGCTGAGCTATTTCAAATCCTAAAAGATGATGCTGTGAAAGTGCTGCACTCAATATGCCAGCAAATTTGGAAAACTCAGCAGTGGCCACAGGACTGGAAAAGGTCAGTTTTCATTCCAATCCCAAAGAAAGGCAATTCCAAAGAACGCTCAAACTATTGCACAGTTGCACTCATTTCACATGCTAGTAAAGTAATGCTCAAAATTTTCCAAGACAGGCTTCAGCAATACGTGAACTATGAACTTCTAGATGTTCAAGCTGGTTTTAGGAAAGGCAGAAGAACCAGAGATCAAATTGCCAACATCCACTAGATCATCAAAAAAGCAAGAAAGTTCCAGAAAACATCTATTTCTGCTTTATTGACAATGCCAAAGCCTCTGACTGTGTGGATCACAATAAACTGTGGAAAATTCTGAAAGATAAGGGAATATCAGGCCATCTGACCTGTCTGTTGAGAAACCTGTAAGCAGGTCAGGAAGCAACAGTTAGAACTGGACATGGTACAACAGACTGGTTCCAAATAGGAAAAGGAGTATGTCAAGGCTGTATATTGTCACCCTGCTTACTTAACTTCTATGCAGAGTACATCATGAGAAACACTGGGCTGGAGGAAGCACAAGCTGGAATCAAGATTGCCAGGAGAAATATCAGTAACCTCAGATATGCAGATGACACCACCCTTATGGCAAAAAGTAAAGAGGAACTAAAAAGCCTCTTGATGAAAGTGAAAGAGGAGAGTGAAGAAATTGTCTTAAAGCTCAACATTAAGAAAACTAAGATCATGGCATCTGGTCCCATCACTTCATGGGAAATAAATGGGGAAACAGTGGAAACAGTGTCCGACTTCATTTTTTTGGGGCTCCCAAATCACTACAGATGGTGATTGCAGCTTAAAAGACTCTTAGTCCTTGGAAGGAAAGTTATGACCAACCTAGATAGCATATTGAAAAGCAGAGACATTACTTTGTCAACAAATGTCTGTCTAGTCAAGGCTATGGTTTTTCCAGTAGTCATGTATGGATATGAGAGTCAGACGGTTATGAAAGCTGAGCGCCGAAGAATTGATGCTTTTGAACTGTGGTGTTGGAGAAGATTCTTGAGAGTCCCTTGGACTGCAAGGAGATCCAACCAGTCCATCCTAAAGGAGATCAGTCCTGGGTGTTCATTGGAAGGACTGACTTTGAAGCTGAAACTCCAATACTTTGGCCACCTCATGGGAAGAGTTGACTCATTGGAAAAGACCCTGATGCTGAGAAGGATTAGGGGCAGGAGGAGAAAGGGACGACAGAGGATGAGATGGCTGGATGGTATCACTGACTTGATGGACATAGATTTGGATAGACTCCGGGAGTTGGTGATGGACAGGGAGGCCTGGTTGCTGCAATTCATGAGGTTGCAGAGTCGGACACAACTGAGCAACTGAACTGAACTGAGTGCACAGAGGCTGAGCTTTTGAAATCATTTTCACCTAAGGGTATATGAATATTCATCACAGGACTTGGGCTGTCACAAGCTTTAGTTGATTGAAGTCTGGAGGGTCCAAAAAGCTCACCATCTTCATCCCTTAGGTTCCAGTTGTTCTGGAGCTTGAGCACTTTACTATTGAAACAGAATTGGTAGTCTTTACAAGTGATACGTTATCTTTGCTGTCGTTACTTTTCTTGCCTGATAATGGTGCTTTGTTCCTGCATTCTTTTGTTCCCTTAGATCTTTAATTACTGAGACCTACTCAAGAGCAAGCACTGTGGCCAGACAGATCACAAAATGGCTTAAGCCAAAACTGGATTCTCTCCTATCAAGAAAGCCTTGTTTGGTTCTTTCTCTCCAGAGATCCCCTCACCACCTCTTTAACTTTATCAGCTAACACTCTGGCTTGTTCCACATGGGGCATTTGTTTTGCTCTTACTTGCTTTTTACCACGGACAGTCCATAGGACCATTACACTTTTCATTCTTATAAGGCTCCTCCAGCTCACATACATTTCGGCAGGGATGGGGGGAGGCACTTTCTCTTGTTCTGGGGGCCATAGGTCAATATTGCCAAGATTTCTTAGGGAGTAGAACTTAGGGGGGCGAGGTGCCACAGAAAATTAGGGCCTCACATATTTAACTGTGATAACATATATGAAGCCCTTTACAGTACCCGCCACATGTTAAGTATCTAATAACTAGTACTGTTCAGGATTGGTTTATTATAGGATGGTATTTAGGGAGGTTGGGAATACCTTACACATTTGGAGACTGTGAAACTTAATGCTATGCTGATCTAGTCACAGGACATTTCAAGTTCAAATGTAGGAATAGAGAAAGAAATATGACTTCGATGTTGGAAGTAAAAAAAGGAATTGACTCACTACAATTATCAGTTAGTTTGGGGCAGAATCACCACCTCATCTCTTGGTGGATTTTATGAAAAGCTTTATAAACCCTTTTTTCCCCTTATTACTTAAAAAAATTATGTATTTAGTTTTAAAAAGTTTTGGCTGTGGCAAGCAGAATCTGAGTTTCTCCAAGCAGGGACTGAACCCACACCCCTTACAGTGGAATCTCCGAGGCTTAACCACTGGACCAGTAGGGAAGTCTCTTACTGTGTGTGTGTGTGTGTTCTTAGTCGAATCCAACTCTTTTATGACCCCATGAACTGTAGCCTGCCAGGCTCCTCTGTTCATTGGATTTCCCGGGCAAGAATACTAGAGCAGTATGCCATTTCCTATTCAGAAAAGCTATGACCAAACTAGAGAGTATATTAAAAAGCAGAGACACTGCTTTGTCAACAAAGGTCCGTCTAGTCAAGGCTATGTTTTTTCCAGTAGTCATGTATGAATGTGAGAGTTGGACTATAAAGAAAGCTGAGCGCCGAAGAATTGATGCTTTTGAACTGTGGTGTTGGAGAAGACTCTTGAGAGTCCCTTGGACTGCAAGGAGATCCAACCAGTCCATCCTTAAGGAAACCAGTTCTGAATATTCATTGGAAGGACTGATGCTGAAGCTGAAACTCCAATACTTTGACCACCTGATGGGAAGAACTGATTCATTGGTAAAGACACTGATGCTGGGAAAGATTGAAGGCAGGAGGAGAAGGTGATGACAGAGGATTAGATGGTTGGATGGCATCAGCGACTTGATGGACATGAGTTTGAGTAAGGTCTGAGAGTTGGTGATGGACAGGGAAGCCTGGCGTGCTGCAGTCCATGGGGTCACAAAGAGTTGGACATGACTGAGTGTCTGAACTGAACCGAACTGAACTGAACTGATTACAGGGAATCTTCCCTAACCAGGGATCAAACCCATGTCTCCTGCATTGGAAGGTGGATTTTTTACAATTGCACCACCTGGGAAGCCCCACTTCCTTTTTACTTTTAAATAAATTTATATACCAATGTTCTACACACATTTTTTTTAACTCATTAACCATCTTGAGCTTGTTTTAAAATTATTTGAAGTAGAGGCATTTTTCTCTGCTATATTTACATGCTGTTTCTTCCTTTCCTGTTTTCCTGTTTAAATTTGTGCTTTTAATATAGCACTTCTCATGCTCAGATTTGTATTACAGTTTCTTATATATTTTCTTCCCTTTCTGAGAGACTGTGGATTTCTAGAAACCAGGAATTATGCTTATATCTTTGCATTTCCCACAGAACTAGCATAGCACCTCATATATAGCAGGCATGTTTTAGTGTGAAATAAAATCAATTGTCTGTCCCATGATTAAGGACTAAATGCCAATTACTGTCCAGTGTAAGGAAATAATTCACAATTTTACAGGTGATCTGGAGAAAAGTTACTGACAAACTTCTGCTGATGTGCTAGAGCAAGTTTGTATGGATTTGAAAAAACAGATTATTAAATATTCAGAAATTTTTGGAGCCAGTTGCTAAATCATTGATACTTTGAAATTGGCTCTGCTGGGAAAAGTTACACCATGGACATCAACACACATTACAAATCAAGACTATTTTTTTTCCTTTGAGAGTAAGCAGTCCACTGATGCTAATTGCACTGGATACCTGGTGAAAAAGATAAGCCCTGTGGAATTGAAATAACTTCATTTAGTGGTGGCTCTAGTCAAGAATTTTGTAAAATAACCAAACTTCACAATAGAAAGCTAAACACAAGTGCAATTCATAAACTGTCTGTGAGACAATTAGATGATTTTCTAAATAGTAGGGAGTGAGGGCAAGTAGGGGGACCATGCTTAGAGAGAGTTCCTGCTTGAGAAACATTTCAGGGCTTCCTCATAAATAAACAAACAAACAACAACAAAAAAGCCAGATATTTGCATTCTTCCAACTCCATTGCTCTGTTGTTGTTGTTGTTGTTTTAAAATAAATATTGGGAGAAGCCCTCAAGAGAGGCTGGCATCTGGGATGAAAAAAAAAAAAAAAAAGCCAGAGCACAGCTGAAAAAAGCAAGATAGCTTCTCACAATTTCCCAAAATAACAAAACTCATTCAATGTATTTGCAGGCACTAAGATCTGTATTGTAATCTATTTAAAATGTCCCATAGAAATTTTAAAGTCTATGGTGGTGCCAAGGAGCACTTTAAAAACTGGTGTGTTAGAAGAAAGTGTTAGATGTATTTAGAATTAAGTAAAGCGTGTTGCATACTCAGTGTATATCAGAGTAAAATGGAGAAATAATAAACCACATCTCAGTTTCTAATTTTCAGCAAAGTGAATGATGCAACTTATGAGTTATTCCTCAGTGACCCTTATATGCAAAGACTGCCTTCCTTGTTAAAGTATCTGCTCATTTAGCAACAATATTTTCACAGAACTTTGCTTTCATTAAAATCTTCAGACACATGTATCCCAATGTTCATCGCAGAACTATTTAAAACAGCCAGGGCATGGAAGCAACCTAGATGTTCATCTGCAGATGAATGAATAAAGAAGATGTACATATAAGCAATGGAATATTACTTAGCCATAAAAAGAATGAATTTGAATCAGTTCTAGTGAGATGGATGAAACTAGAGCCTGTTATACAGAGTGAAGTAACAAAGAGAAAAATAAATATAGTGTATTAATAGATATACATGGAGCCTATAAAAATGGTATTGATAAACCTATTTGCAGGGAAGGAATGGAGACACAGATGTAGAGCATGGATTTGTGGACACTGTAGTGGAGAAAGAGAGAGCAGGATGAGTGGAGAAAGTAGCATCAACATATATACACTACCAAGGATAAGATGGATGGCTGGTGAGAAGTTGCTGTGTAGCACAGAGAGCCCATTCTGGTGCTCTGTGATGACACAGAGGGATGGGATGGGTGGAGGGGAAGGAGGCTAGGGATGAAGGGGATGTATGTATAATTATGGCTCATTCAAGTTGTTGTATGGCAGAAACCAACATAACATTGAAGAAATTTAAAACACACGAAATAAAAAAGGTCTTCAAACAGGGACTTCTGTGGTGTTCCAGTGGTTAAGACTTTGCTTTCCAATGCAGGGGGTATGGATTTGATCCCTGGTCAGGGAGCTAAGATCTCACATACCTTGTGGCCAAAAAACAAACATAGAGCAGAAACAATATTGTAACAAATTCAATAAATTTAAAAATGGTCCACATCAGAAAAAAAAAATCTTAAAAAAAAAACAGACTTCAGACAATGGTAGTCTAGAGAAAGAAGCACTCATTAAATCCTTCTTCTGCTGTGAGGCAGTTTTAAAAGAATGATGAGAAAGCCATTTTAAGACTTTCTCATGATGAACCAAGATATTCTTCACAAAGGATCAGAGTTGTATGATCTGAATATGATTAAATACTGTTGGGGTTAGTTTTGTTGAAAAAAAAATCTTTCAAACTTTGAGACTACAAAATAAATCACGCAAGCTAAGCATGAAGGTATTCCATTATATGTTAAACAATATTTTTGGCTAAAAGACTCCTGGCATCTTATAACAGGTTTAGGAGGTCCACTAAGGAATTATGGGAAAGCTGGAGTTATGAAGTTGATTCAAAAGGCTAAAGGAGTGTGTAGCATGTCGCTCACATATCACACTAGTCCTGACTGTTGAAAAGCGCCAGGCAAGGACATTCAATCACCTAGCGGAGTGATCTCGAGAGATATTTTTCTGGCTTCCTACAAGCGCTCCTTGCTTTTCAGCAGTCCACTGTGTGCATAAAATTAACAGCATGCTACAATGACTTCTTATATCATAAATGGAGTCCCTTAAAGTGATATTCCTTCCCACACTTTTGCAGCCTTCCGGTGAGACTTACTCCTGGACTCCACTTATTTGAACAAAAGGTGTGAGTTTAAAGGTATGAGGAAACACGCTGGCAATATATTAGCTGTCTCCAGTGATGTACGGATAGATGGTTGAGTGACGCTTGGGCTGTGTCTGGCTACAGAAATCTATTTCACTAAACGCTAAATCTTCACCAAAACATCTTTTGGGAGATTGAAACTATTCTGAACAGCTATCTCGACGGAAATTTTCAGCTGAGCTTTCCCCTTTTCACCTGGTTGTTTTAGCGCCCTGTAGAGCCAACAGTCATCACCTCCTGCTGTGAGGGTTTTTAGCGTCAAGTCCTGTGACTCACCAAGAGTAGAATCAACTGTTCCTTGCCAGTGAGATGTTTTAAATAAGGAAACAGAAAGCCCACCAAAGGAAAAGTTGAAGCTAGTTCAGCTGCTCATGTAAGATCAATTTGTCTGTGAAAGTGGGAATGATGAAGTTGGTGCTGGAGTTGACAGACATTTATTTTTAAAATTTTACTTCTTATTGTAGTAAGCTTTTAAAAAATTATACATTTATTTGTTCATTTTTGGCTGCACTGGGTCGTCATTGCTGTACCTGGGCTTTCTCTACTTGCAACAAGTTGAGTGCCCATTTCGGTGGCATCTCTTACCCCAGAACACAGGTTTAGTTGCCTTCAGAAAGTGGAATCTTTCTGAACCAGGGATCAAACGTGTGGCTCCTGCATTAGCAGGCAGATTCTTAACCACTGGACTGGCAAGGAAGCTTAATAAACATTTGTTGAAAGCTTACTAGAGTCACTCTAGTAAGTTATTTAATCTTCACACAATCCTATGAGAGGTAATAGTTTTATCTCCATTTTACACATGGGGATACTGAGGCCAAATGAAGCACCATGTCCAAGGTCACACAGCTAGTAATTGATATATTCTGGATTTTAATCACAGTGGTCTGATTCCAGAGCCCACATCTTAACTATTAGCCTTAAATATCCAAAATAATCATTCCTTACCATGCCTCATGGATGACAGAATCAGTCTGGGGTAATACTCATATGTCTTCATAAAGGTATACCTGACCAAAAGCCTAAACTCCCTTTCTTCCTTGGCTTCTATATGTTAGCCAATTTCACATACAGAAAATCTTTTATTTGTTTGATTTTCACAATAAACTTAAGTTTCCATGCTTAGCAAATAAAAATACAGAATGCCCACATATATGTGAATTTCACACTAACAACAAACACTTTTTGAAGTATAAGTGTATCCCAAATATTGCCTGGTATATTATATGAGAAATTATTGTTTTTGTTTATCTGAAATTCCAATTTAGCTGAGAATCCTTTTCTTTATCCTTCAACCCTAAGTAATCTGAGCTTCAAACTTGAATGTCAAATTGTAAAAATTGCTCTTTTATCTCTTGGAGATGCTTGAATAAAACCTACCTTGCCTGAGGTTTGTCAGGTTAGGGATGAAATACTGGTTAAGTTTTCCTTATGACTGCCTTAGACAGATCAGACATGGTATTTCTGTCCACCACAGCTCAATTCCCTGATGTCCTCTGACTCATGTAGAGAGTTTGGGGAGATGTGTTAAGAGCACAGGTTATTTTACTTTTATAGATGCACAGCTCTGGATACCCATCACTTAGATTAAAATAAAATCCCTAAGTGTTGATTTAATGATGTGAGCCCCACATTGCAAATGGTCCTATTTGCTGTGGTCTCTAAAATCAAGTAATCGACCTTGATGCCATTTGGCTTGGGACACATAACTCAAGCCACGGTCGATTATTTTTTGGTGGACTTTAACACAGTGGGAGCCATTGTCCACATAATGACTGTGGGGTTTGCAGAGCCCTCGTCACTGCAAAAGGGACTCTCGAGAGTCTCACCTGTGATTAAAGGGCCAAGCCTCATTCATCTTTACATCCATCACATAGCACTGTGCCGGGCACATTTACAAACACCCACTGAGCATCTACTCTGGGCTGGATGTGGGGGTCGCAGAAGGCAATGACATAGGTCCTGCCCCTGTTCTAACTGAGTTAACAGTCTGGAGAAGGTGGTCGATAGATAGGTGAAAGAATAGTTGGTACAGAGATCCAGGCCTTTGAGGGCTGAAGGATTCCTTGGCTACTTTACATACAGATGAGGAAACTGAGGCCCTGGAATAGGTACCATAGTAGAAGTCAGAAGGCTGGGGCTTGAAAACCAACTTTCCCTTTGAGCAAGTCCTTAAACTTCTCTTAGGCTTAGCATGCTCACTGGTAAAATGGATATAATGTTACTGCTTAGGTGACAAGACAAAAATGAGATAATGCGCTATAGACTGCAAAGTGTTATGTCCTTGCAAAGTTTGATGATAAAATGCATAGAGCTGAGGTTGTATGGTCAAAATGAGAGATAGCTTAATATGAGGGAGACAGGATACCTGGGTTTACATTCAGGCTTTCCATTTACTGATGTGCCATTGTTGTTTAGTCATTAAGTCATGTCAGACTCTTTTGCAACTCCTTGGACTGTAGTCCGCCAGGTTCCTTTGTCCATGGGATTTCCAGGCAAGAGCACTGGAGTGGGTTGCCATTTCCTTCTCCAGGGGATCTCCCTGACCCAGGGATTGAATCTGCATCTCCTGCATTGGCAGACAGATTCTTTACCACTGAGCCATCTGGGAAGCCCTTACTGATAAATAAATATGGCAAATTATTTAACCTTCCTATGTGTCAATTTTCTCACCTGCAAAATGAAGATAATCAGGGTAGCTACCTCAAAGGATTATTGTGAAGATTAATCAAGTTAGCATATGTAAAAAAATAAACATTCAATAAATGTCATTAATAATCAATATCCATTGTAATACTGGGAATGAGGGTACTGGCGTGTTGTCTTTAGGCCATTAAGGCAATTGCCCATCTAATACTTATTCTTCTACATCAACATAGAGGTTCATTTTAAGAAAACAGCAAAAAGAGATTCAAATTCCACTGTCTGTTTCTTAAATAATCTTCAGGTTAAGAGATGTTTTTATAATCATGTACTTTGATCAGAGACTTCTGAACAGCCCCCAAATCAAAATATCAGCAACAGAGAGTGGAGAGAAATGGAAAACTGATTTATTCATTCCTAGTCAATAATGTAAGCATGCAGTAGCTGGATTGTAAATACCCCTGCAAAGTGAGATTTACAAGACATAATATTGGAAGACAGATTTATCCCAGTTGAAAGTGCATTGCCGTTGAAGCAAAGTTCAGTGGAATTTATAAGATGAGGCCCTTGAATGAGAAGAACTCAGAGACCTTGGGGAGTCAGACTCAGGAGGTTTGCTGGGCACAAGTTGGATTTGCATCTTCAAGAAATTCATTCAAAGTGTTTTCTGAAAATATTGCAGGGAGAGGAGAAAAACAACCCAAGCCAGGGGCATCAGCTTTGTTTAAAACTTCCTTTTACTCAGGACCATTGGGTTTATAAATCAAAATTATGTGTCCAGTGAGGAAATGAGAAGTAAAACTGTTTCCAAAAGAAAAAAGAAAAGAAAGCAAGTGATTCATTTTGGCCTAAATAATTGAAAATGCAGATAGTTCAAGTGTTCCTGGCTGCTCAGTCATGAGTTTATTTGTCGTTTTTGCTGTCGTGTAGCAGACTCCACAATGGAGGCCTGGAAGATGAGTCTCAGTAAATCTTTAAACTGTTGGTGAAGTCAGTTGGAGCCCAATCCTTGGAAATTTGCTGAACTTTCACTTCTTCACATGGGGCAGAACTCTAATGAAGCAGTGTGATTATGTTTGTCAGATGAAAAAAGAAATAAAGAGGACAGAAGGAAAGGAGGGAGGAAAGAAGAAGAAAATAGGGACAAAAGGTAGTTTGTCCAGACAAACAAGGTCAGATTTCTGTTTCACACTCAGATGTGGGACATTCGGTTCACCTTGAAGTCTGAGTCATTTCTGTGTTCAGGACCCTAAGTGACTGACCCTGAAACCAGAGGTAGAATATGAGCTTGTTTATGGCTCTGAACTATTATAGCCCTGAATGATGACATCAGTCAGAATAAGTCATACACATTTTCTTAGTGTCCAAGAAGAACAGTAGTAAGAGGGAACATCAGGGACCAGAATTTCATAGTTACTCAGGATTTTCCTTTTAGGAATCCCAAGAACACTTAAAAATATCTATCCTTATTATAAAAGCCAATGCGTGCTAAGTCATTTCAGTCATGTCCAACTCTCTGTGATCCAAGGGACTGTAGCCTGCCAGGCTCATCTGTCTATGGGATTCTCCAGGCAAGAATACTGGAGTGGGTTGCCATGCCCTTTTCCAGGGATCTTCCTGACACAGGATTCGAACTCATGTCTCTTATGGCTCCTGCATTGGCAGGAAGGTTCTTTACCACTAGCACCACCTGGGAAGCCCATAAAAACCAGTAGAAATAATTAAATGACACAGAGGGTAGCACACTGGGAGAAGAATGCAAAGGAGGTAGATTTCTCTTCTAGCTGGGGGACCTTAGGAAGGCTACTTGGCGGGAGCAACTTTTGAGCTGAGCCCTGGGATATAGTATAGAGTTAACTGTGATTGGTCAGGAGAAGAGCTGAATGGCTGAAGAGAGACACAGAAGAGTAAACTGGGATAACAAACAGTGGTTATGATAAGTTATGCAGCGTATGTGTGCATGCGTGTGTGCTCAATCACTTCAGTCTTGTCCAACTCTTTCTGACCTTATGGACTATAGCCCTCCTCTGTCTGTGGGATTCTTCAGGCAAGAATACTAGAGTGAGTTGCCATTTCCTTCTCCAGGGGATCTTTCCAACCCAGGGATGGAACCTGTGTTTCCTGGGACTTCTGCACTGCAGACAGATTCTTTACCTGCTGAGCCACTGGGGAAGCCCCAGACAAGGGTATAGTTTTGATTATCTACCTATTTCTAATTACCTATTTCTAATATGAGTGGTCCCATCACTTTGTGGCAAATAGATAGGGAAACAGTGGAAACAGTGGCTGACTTTATTTTTCTGGGCTCCAAAATCACTGCAGATGGCGAATGCAGCCATGAAACTAAAAGACGCTTACTCCTTGGAAGGAAAGTTATGATCAATCTGAATAGCATATTAGAAAACAGAGACATTACTTTGCCAACAAAGGTCTGTCTAGTCAAGGCTATGGTTTTTCCAGTGGTCATGTATGGATGTGAGAGTTGGACTATAAAGAAAGCTGAGTGCCGAAGAATTGATGCTTTTGAGCTGTGGTGTTGGAGAAGACTCTTGAGAGTCCCTTGGACTGCAAGAAGATCCAACCAGTCCATCCTAAAGGGGATCAGTCCTGGGTGTTCATTGGAAGGGCTGATGTTGAAGCTGAAACTCCAGTACTTTGGCCACCTCGTGTGAAGAGTCAACTCATTGGAAAAGACCCTGATGCTGGGAAGGATTGGGGGCAGGAGGAGAAGGGAATGACAGAGGATTAGATGGTTAGATGGCATCACTGACTCGATGGACATGGATTTGGGTGGACTCTGGGAGTTGGTGATGAACAGGGAGGCCTGGCATGCTGCGGTTCATGGGATCATAAAGAGTCAGACACGACGGAATAACTGAACTGAACTGAACTGAATATGAATGGAGATTAAAAGTCACTTGTCCCTATCTGCTTATACTTGTCATATTACTAATGGAGAGTGGAACATTTCTGTTTTGCCCCAAAGATATAATTGTTTTAAAATTTACAAATATGAAACCAATAGGATGGAAAGATAATAAAGAGATTGTGTAGTACAACCCATTATTTTATAGATAATATAACTGAGTCACAGAGAGATGAAGTGGCTGCTTAAAAGATCATAATGCAGGGCTGGACTGGCATCCGGTTCCACATCCAGGACTTTCCCCAGTACACTACCCTCCAATGGAAGTGAGAGATCATTCAATAAATAAGTGGAAGGAGTTTTTTTGTATGCTTATGACCCAAATAAGGAAACTAAAAAGCAGCTGTAAGCCCAATACCTGGTCACACCACTTCAGGACTGAGCAAAAATTGAAAAGGGAATTAAAACATTCAGGCTTTGACATATGCAGCTCATCTTTGCCAAAAAGTTCTCACTCAATAGTGAGGAAAAGAGAAATGAACTTGATAAAAGTAGAAAAACATGTGCTTTTTTGTTTTCAAATTTTAATACCTGGGAGTCCTTCAGAGAGCAGGATGGTGATAAAGGTTTGTTAGTTGATACAGTTTTGTTCTTGGTTAACTGGTCTCCATCCGTTTACAGAACCGTCCTTTCCATTCTACCAAGAGGCCAGGAGACCCAGTCTTGTTTAAGAATTGATTTCTGGTAGGATAAATTCAAGTTTGTGCCTACCTCCTAGGAAAGGAGGACACCTTAAACCGTGAGTCCCCTGGGGTCAAGTCATGGATTACTGATGTCTGTATCCCCAACAAATAAAGTGTCTCACAACAATAAAGTACAGCATTCAATTACAGTTCTCAGATGGATAGGTATATTTGGAGACAATTTTATTCGAAGCCCTCTCTTTCACAACTTGCCTTATTAAAATGACGGCAACCAAATCCCAACCAGAGTGTTGCTATGGTATGTGATGTGATTTCCTGAAACGGGCCTTGTGGTGGATGAGTCCCCCAGCTGGGTTTAGGGCCCCATTGCAATATAGATTAGATAGCATTCCTTTTTTTAGAACCGGTTTAATCAAGTACAACTTCCCCTTTCCTAGTCAGGGACTAAACAAGTCAGAGCTTTGGCCTTCTAATTTATCAGCCAGTGAATTATAACTGCAAAGGTCTGGTGTAGGCCAGGGATTTTCCACACCGAGTGAGGGGGATCCTGGGGGGCCAGGCATAGCAGATTAGATATGTGACTCATGGCTGGGGTAGCATTACATGTGAAAGTGAAAAGGTCAAGCAGGGAAAAGCTATTTTCCATAAAAATAAATTAAAAATCAAAAAGCTCTCCTTCATGACACTGGAATTTTGAACTCAGCTATACAATTATTAATCAGAAGACTTATTAATTTCAGTAAGACGTGAAGGTTAGCTAACAAAATGGGAAATCAGGCAGATTTATAAAGCACAATTTGAAAACGAAGCAGAGCACCTAAAGAGACCTAATTTTCATGCAACTTACAGATTTTTGTACAAGGAAGTGTCATTTCTTTTCAGAGTCTAATATTCTCTTATCATTTCTGTTATTAGAAGACAATAATTATTGTGTTTCTAGCTGCGTTCCCATTCTGAACCTGAAACATTCATTTGTGCAATTATGATGAATTACATTATGGTTAAGTACATTAAATAAGCATCCAACTTGACTCCCAGGTGTGACTTAGAAGTGTTAATTTTAGGCAAATTTTAAAATGCTATAGTTTTGCAGGAAAACATTACATGAGACCCTATAATTAAAGAATTCTTATTTAAAGTTATAGAGGTGACAAGATGGTCTTTGAAGCCCCCTTGTAACTCAGAGAATCTAATAATTTTAAATAGTCTTGGGAATACGAACATGAACATTAGAACAGTTCATACATTTCCTATGGCTTTTTGCTCTTCTCACTTGCATTCTGGATCCATGTTCTACTTGTACAGAGCTTATTATTTCCTTGCTTTGTTCTCGCCAACTTGACAGCAGCCCCCTCATGGCAAGTTCCAAGCCTTCTAACATGTAGGATAAGGTTTTGCACACAGTGGGCAAAAATGAAGATTAATGGAGCCAAGGTGATGGAGTCTCCGATTCAGACTAGCAGAAATGCCCAACAGGCTGACCCTTACCTATGAGGTCTGTAATGCTTCTCTCACAGGTCTTGAGTTTGACCTCCGACCTCAGGAGAGAATGAAACACAGCAGATGTCTAGGTGATGCAAAAGGAAAAGATGAAAGGATAGAAGAGCTACACACTGTTCTCAGCTTGGAACTTACAAAAGGAGGCTCTGGGCCTTTTTGGAGAAATAGGGATTGGAATAGTTTTCTATTTACTTGATGAATCTCAAGTAGATTCTGAAGAGGTCCTTTCAGATGATGGAAGACAGGAGGTAAGCAATGGCCATGACAATGGGAAGTGTGCAGTGATTCAGCGTAGTGTAGGCTTTAGTCCCATTTCCTTCCCTTGCCTTAGGGAAAGAGATGATGGAGCCTTTTGGGCAATTTTACAGTGATCTCTTGATTTGAATCCTAGAATGTTAGTACCGGAAGGCCATGGAGTTGAGGGAACTGAGACCAGAGAGGAGTTACTCCAAGTTGGAAGAAGAACCCTGTGTACATTCTTATTTCTTCAATCCAGTGTTCTTTTTGCCATATTGCTTCAAAGATGCTCTGGTCATCCTTAATCTTTATCCTATTTGCATTCAATCTAGGAATCCCTATTTTTCTGTCTCCTAAAACCACAGACTGACTACTCACTGAATTTTCTGATTGTTTTGTTTTGTCTTGCTCTAGCTCTTCTGGGAGATAAGCTCATTTAACTTATCTGCAATTTAGATCACGAACAACCATCTCTCTTAGATTAGACATGTCTCATCAGAAGGTCACTCCACTCTACATTTTCCTCCAATGAAAATAAATGCTCTGAAAGGTTACCCAGCTCTAGTGGAAAAGAGGAACACAGGGGACTCCTATGACTATGATGTATGATGATATTTCTGAAGAAAGTCAAAACCATTTGGAGACCAGGTTTTGATGAATTGCAGGAAATGGCAGGTTTGCAACCATTCCAGAATTCCCAGGGACTGATTGTCATTGGCAATGATAAGAATTTTAACTAGCATGTTATAGAACCAAGACCAAGGCTAGTACCCTGGCAGAATGGTTCTTTTTGTATCTCCTGTTATATTATAGCATCTGCCCCTGGGACAGGTGCTTACGATTATTTCTACCTTACTTGAGACTCACTGCTACTTGTCTTCTCAGGTCAAGAATTAGCAGAAAGGAAAAAAATGCCTACTGCAAACTTTACAGTGAAGACAGAAAATAATCATGCCGCCCCTCATCCCTGCTCTGAGGGGACACTTTCTCCTAAGAAACAAATCCACATGGTAGAATCATTAACTTGGGCGCAAGGCTGCCTGGGAAGGGACCAACATTCCCTCTCTATCAGTGGGTCTCTACCCTCCAACAGCTACTGCTGGATCAAGACACAGCACCAACATAAATGGACATTCTGACATTTTTAATCTCTTGGTGGGAAACCAACAAACAACAAGATGATATTTACACAAGAAAAAGAACACACTGGACTTATTGAAGATGTTTTCCCAGTATAGATTACGATAACTTGGTTTCATAAGAACAGCTGAGGGTCAGAGGGCTCGTGTGTGCTCAGTCGCCTCCGACTCTTAAAGGCCCCGTGCACTGTAGCCTGCCAGGCTCCTCTGTCCATGGAATCTTCCAGGCAAGAATACTGAAGTGGGTTGCCATTTCCTCCTCAAGGGGATCTCCTCCACTCAGGGAACGAACCCGAATCTCCTGTGTCTCCTGTATTGGCAGGCAGATTCTTTACCACTGAGCCACCATTGGGGGTCAAGCCTGTAAGTAAAAGGAACAACAGAAACAAAAGCTGGGGAGGAGCCTAACACCCCACATTCTCTCCTTCTTCAGACCCTTTGATTAGCCCAAGCCCTGAAACTCTCATTATATCATTTTGCAGGTGTTGGTGATCTCTGCCATCTCCTCTATCAATTCTCCTCCGTCCGCCTCTCTATAAGCATATTCTGGAGTATATAGTACATACACTGTGGTCATTCCTTTTTTTCAGGTGGTGAACCCAAAGATGGGATTTTGGAGGACAAAACGAGGTCTTCCCCTTTCAATGCAGTTATTAAATTATTTAAAGCATGAGATATTTTTATAAAAGCCTGTAGTGTTTTAATAAGGCCAGCTATTTAGGAAGTGGTGACAATGTGCAGTCTGCAGAAAGGGGAAGCCTCAGAGGTGCTGTGGTAATAATGCAGTTACTTAAAGAACATTTAAACTACAAATATCTCTGTGGTTTCTTATTTGGTTCCACACTACAGTCACTCTGAGAAATTTCTCAAACCTTGGCTAATCATTTTAAAATGTAAGGCTTAGCAAATGACTATACTTCCCCAAATGCTTTGGGGCCTTTCAACCCCACCCCCTGTTTTGTATTTGAAAAAAGTAAGGAATTTGATGCAAGTAGAGCTACTGAGGAAAACGAAGAGAATTTTAAATTTTAAAACAGACAAATAGGGGGATAAGAACTGTAACTCTGAAGCTGCAGTTCCTACTGGTGATACAGAAAAAACCTAAACTTTAATGAAAAATAAATACAGGAGGCACTTCTTTTGAAAGTCAAACATTTGATCCATTGGAATAAAATCAACCTAGTCAGTGTTATAGACAACTGTATCTTTGCCATCTCCTTTTATCTTCACATTAGCCCTCTGTGCTTTGTGTGACTGGAGAGACAGGACTCAGAGGGACCAGAGTTCCAGCGGTCCAGTGTGTGCTGAGCTGTGTTAAAGAAGCAGGTGGGAGTTTGTGTGCGTGCTTCATGTGTGTCCTTTGTGCTATAATCTGATTCAGAATGACATTCACCCTTCTCCTTCCAAATTAGGAGAAAGCAAACAAATGCCCGCTTGCAGGCACACACACATTTCTCTGGTGGCTCAGACAGTAAAGAATCTGCCTCCAGTGCAGCAGACCTGGATTTGATTCCTGGGTCGGGAAGAGTCCCTGGAGAAGGGAATGACAACCCACTTCAGTATTCTTGCCTGGAGAACTCCATGGAGAGAGGAGCCTGGTGTTCCACAGGGGTCTCAAAGAGTCGAGCATGACTGAGCAACCAACACACTTTCACCCTTCTCAGTACTTCTTTATTTGGCTGATCACTGCCTTAAAGTGGGAAGTTTTTGTACAACCTGGTGGGTGATGGTGTAGTGAGAACATATGGATTTGGCTAACTTTCTCAGGGACCTAGAATTTTGCCCATGGGCCAAGAGAGACATTGACGTGCACTATAAGAATGGGGAAACTACAACTTTCTGGGCTCACGTTTGACCTGCAGAAGAGGAGGGACCCATGATTTGTCTGCTCTCAGCGAAGGTTATTATTTAGCTGTTTCATGAGGGTTAATCTTGTTTAACCAACTGGATCATGAGTTTCTGGATGGTAGAGGCCATGCCTTATACTTTAAAAATTGATAACACTTCTTTAAGAAATGTTTTCTGTGTCTGTCTCAGTATAGAAAAAGCACTTAAGATATACTTGATGAATTAATGAAAGACAGCTTCAGATTGGAAGTGCTATAACTGCTATATTGTTATAAACTCACTTCCCAAAGGATTCAAACTTGGGTGTACTCACTATGCCCTCAGGCTTTCTTCCCAGAATACTGCCTTCTCAGATGTACTGAAGGGTAATTCTCTTACCACTTATTATAGGAGATTTATGCTCTGTGTTTAGTGCAGTGGCCATTGGCTACTAGATCCAACTATCAAAATCAGAATCTTTATATCAGAGTCCAGAACCCTGACCTGGACGATCTATGGCGCTACTTATACTGATATGTTGGTATGTGCACAGTTAATACATTTCTGTATATCTCATTTTGGTAATAATTACAGCTGACATTTTAAGTACCTACTATCCACAATGGTCCAAACATGCATTTTACAATATCACTTTTTCTTACCACACCCTTTAGCCTAGGTACAGATGTGCCTATTTTATGGGAAGAGATTGAGTGTCAGAAAGATTAAGAAAGTCATCAAATAGTTCATAGCTAGAAAGTAGTAGAATCAGGATTTGAAATCAGTTTTCCATGGCTCCAAAGGCTGTGTCCCTGCCATCAAACTCACTGCTATCCTAAAAGGCAGCAAGCAACTAAAAAATAAAACATTCAGTTCATCAGAATTCAGTGTGTGTGTGTATGTGTGTGTGTGTGTGTGTGTGTGTGTGTGTGTGTGTGTGCGCGCGCACGCGCACGTGCTCAGTCATGTCTGATTCCTTGTGGACATTCAGTGTACATATATTACTTAAAGAGGTTGAAGTTTTAAAGGGCTATTCTGGATGCTCTTACATTCAATTATTGCATTTCCTGTTATTGACTTCAGGCTTTCAGTTTTATAAACAACTATATCTTTGCCATGTCATTTATATCCAGAGTAGCCCTGTGTAGTATATAAGGCTTAAGTAATTGAGATTCCAGACACAGATGGTAAAAATAAGGTCATAGAAAGGTAAGTTACTTGCCCAAGTTCATTCTGCTGAAGAGTGGCAGACCTAGTAACCTCTTTCAGGTCTTTCCACTCTCCATTATTACATGAACAGCTCCCTGTGTAACACATTTGGCCCATGTGCCTAGAAACTGAGATGAGCTCACCGTGAGCTATCAGTTGCTATCATATAAAAGAGTCAGTGGAAAAGTCATTGAGGCCGTCCAGGGCCCCTACTTCTGTTTATGACTTTAATGTGACTCTCAGAGTTTTCCCTTCTCTGGGAGACAATTCATAGCATCGTTCCTCAAGGATATGGAGACCATATAGTTTGGGGGTTTGCAGTTAAATACACTCAGCATTTCTCCATGTTCTGCCTTTAGATTCCTTTGTTGGGATGACATCTTTGAGGCAGCAAGGCAGCAGGAGGCTTCTATGCAACTTGGAATAGAAGCAGGCTCCCTGACTGTTTTCACAACTGGGTCCTTGCTGATGATTTGCATACCCAGCTGCCAGGGCTAATGAGTACTGCCCTCCCCTCCCCATGTTTCCACTGCAACTTTAAATGGAATCTGGAGAGGCTGCCTGGACTATTGACTTCTACTTAACAGTGGGTGGCAGGAACTCAGAAGTTTAATCTCAGACCTGCTTCTAATTTCCTGGATGGCTTTTGGTCCATCCATTAATCTCTCTCTATCACCCTTCCCTTCTCTGGAGGAGATAGCAAGAATAATGGGATGTTTTATGCATTAACACATTTATGATCCTAATGTGCTCTGTAAAAGTATGGTTTTCTGGAAATGCTCCATGGTAGCAGGTAAATCAAAAGGAAACCAGTTTCTTTTTCTCTAATATGACATGTTGATGGGATCTATCTTTTTGTGACTTCCATATTTAGAAACTAGAACTGAAATGGATTGAAGAGCTGAGTGGTTTACTGTATGAAAAGTACTGTCTCTCCAAATGCTCCATCCTGAGTTATCTAATAATAATCACAAAGGTACCTTAAAGTGAGGACGAGTACATGAGGGGATTTTCTGGTACCAGGGCTAATAAAATTAAAACTTCATACTTTCTCAAGAGGAGCATTTTCATTATTCATTGGGAATGTGAAGCTGGGACTGGTCTCGTTAGGACTTTGGCTGGAAGCACTTAATTTTTTTATATAACAGAACACTTCGGTTATGAATTTCACAAATATTTTACTGCATCAGCATGACTTATACGAGACCAGGGAGGACAAAATAAACCTCCAAGATGTCATTCTGGATGAACTGCATTGCATATTCTCTGAGAAATGTCCTTGCCTATTTTGTCTCTATAAATTCTTCAGCCTCCTAGGAAGATATGTGAAAGCTCTAAGGAGAACTCAAATCATGTGTGCAATGACCTTGTGCAAGATAGAATTAAAATGTGGTTCAGTTATAAAATTGCAGTCTAGTCCAGTCTTGTTTTCAAAAAGTAATTCTACCACTTAAATTCATGTGCTTGTTTTTACTCTTTGGCATCTTCTTTATTGAGGGACTATTGTTTTTGACATTAGAACTGGAGAAACAAACCAAATCACCAAAATTAGTTCATTTCTAAAGAAACCAGGAAACTCTACAGGTTTTCTCCTTGTAAGGTAAAATTATAAAATTAAAACTTCATACTTTCTCAAGAGGAGCATTTTCATTATTCATTGGGAATGTGAAGCTGGGACTGGTCTCGTTAGGACTTTGGCTGGAAGCACTTAATTTTTTTATATAACAAAAAATTATATAAATTTGCCTTTTCAGTGTGTGGTTATATGAGAAAATATAATCTAAGGTAAATCTGAGGAAAGTCTTAAGGAGATAAGTTGCTCTAAAACAGGCCATTTTGCAAAGTGTTCACATTGTTCTTTCTCATATTGGAAAATAAAGCTAGATATTACATGAGGGGTGATACACAATGTGAGACATACAGTGAATGCAAGAACCTTTTTGAAGTTTATTTTTGGGGTTTTCCCAGTCCTTTTATCTATAAATCACTTATAATTAGTGTAGTCAAGCGTCTCAGGTATGATATTAACATGAATTTATGCACAATAGACTATAAAACTTTCTGAGGAGACTTGGAATATGGCAGGAAACATACAGCTTAGATTCATTTGAATAGATTTCCCATGCAACTTCCTAATTAACACTGCCCTCTTGTAAACTATTTCTGGTAATTGTGTTCCAAGTTACTCAAATCTTGTCAAAAATAGTTTAAAATGCTGGATAAAGTTTTTATTTAAAAATCAATTTAAAATCTTTGAAGTGCTAAAGAATAATTCCAATGTTTAAAAAAGCCAGTATTCAGAAAGGTAGACAGAAATTGAAACCCTCAGCAGCTTATACACTTGAAATATTAGTCCATTCAACATACTTGTATTTTGAGTCAATGACTCAGTGGAGTAAGGGGGATAGAAGTAAAGCCCCAAGACATGCTGAAGATTAAGAGGTTTATGGGATACCTTCCTTAATTAAGTGGAAACACAAAGAACTTTGTATTTAGGACTGAACCCGAACTAAATCCATTCTCCTCCCCTTAACATTAGGGAGTGTAGAAAAGACTCTATCAGTGCTGAGCGAAAGGAGAAGAAAAGGAAAGGAGGAAGGGGGAAAAAACCCTATCCATGTCATGGTTATTGACTGGTACAGAAGTGTACATATATAACCTGGACATATATAACCTATGTGAACCTAGAATCTCAAGCCTTAATTTAAGGTAGTTTCTATCTAGAGGTGTCCCAGATATCTGCCAGCAGCAAAGCCTATGTGGTAAACTACTCATCCTAGGTTGCAGATTATTTTCCAAGGGCAATGATCAGAATGCACTCAAAGATAACTAGGCACCTAAGAAAACAAACAAAAAAAATGTATAAGAATTAGCATAAACAACAGGCAGCAGCAGACATTCGGCAATACAAGTATCAGATTTTGGAATTACTTGGACTAGGCTATAAAACATGCTTACAAAGTTTAAATACTCATACTTTCAAACTTTAAATGTTAAGCAAAAAGCTTGAAATATCTATGGGAAATAGGAAACCCTAAAAGGCAACAGTAAAGAGATTTAGGGTTTCAGGATCTCATCATGTAACTGAAACTGAAAAAAAAAGTAGAAACTACATTACTTCTTATTCTTGGAGCTTCTTTCCCAATTTTGATCAGCATTGCAATTCTCAATATGGTCACTGTGTAAACCTCAAGCAATCAGGTGATGGAATAATAACTCCTTTATCCTGTCTGTAAGATAGTAACTCAGCAATTTAATGAAAATCATTGTCATCCCTTCTCAGATGACACAAACCTCCAAAATTCCCAGAACAAACCTACCTCAGTTTATTGCTTTCCAGCATATAATAAGTAGTTGTATAAATGACAGCTATACTGTTTTATGTTTCACCCCAACCCCGAAGGCTATTGTTTTCTCTTGCATGAATGAGACAGGCTTATAAGACTTAATTTTACAAATCTCACATGAAATCACAAAGAAAGATTAGGGTTAAGTTCTGCACTTCTGTCACTGAACAGTTCATCTTTTGAGTATCGACTGTTACTAGATATTTTTTGGACATCTATCTCAGAGTCTGTGTTTTGAGTATGTATATGCATGTGTATGTATGAGTATATATGTGTATCTGTGGCAAATGTGGTGTGTGTGTATGCACATATGTAGTTACATGTAGAAGTGGCACATGATTCTGTATGTATCAATACGTATATAATGGTATGTGTGTGTGTGTACATGTGTGTTATGTGGTCTGTATGCTGACACTCTTTATATTTCTGAAATGAGACTCAGTGCTTTGAGTCATAAATCAGGACTTCCTTCTTTATTTTAGTTTTAGACTTACTGCTGACAGCCACTTGTGGCCAAGTTTCCCCCAACACCCACACAGTGAAAGAATAGAGATCTGGACAGCTGGGCTCAGTTCCTTCAGGCTTATCAGAAATATGCTCTAACTTATTGAAAAAATTTCTTGAAGTGGGCATGAGCCAAAGACTGGAGCTGTTAAAATTGATGTCTACACGGTCCATTGATATGATCTGATCCCAGAAATGACGGTGACAAGAATAATACAGACAACTCAAGAACTAGTGTACCTGTGTGGTACATGTCTGTGGTGGTGTGTGTGCCTGTGTATATGCATATTTTGTGTATACACATGCTATGGTGTGTTAGTGTGTGTGGTGTTGTATGTATGATGCTATATGCTGAGTGGTGGTGGTATGTGTGCGTGTGGGGTTTGTGGTATTTATGTATGCTATGTGGTGTGTGGTGGTGGTGGAGTGTGTATGTATGTGTGTGGTATGTATGTATACTATATGGTGTGTGGTGTGGTATATATTTATGCTATATGGTGTGTGGTAGGATGTGTGTATGTTTGTGTGATATGGTACAAATATTACCTGCAATCTTTGAGCTGCACTAAGAAGTAATGTCTCTAGCGTTCCTGATATGGGAAATCCTTCAAAGTTCATTATTTCCTTCACTTATTTTTTCTTTTTTTTAAAAAATTTATTATCATTGTTTTTGCCATACAATGCCATGATATCACCATGGGTTTACATATGCTCCCCCTCCAGAACCCCCCTCCCTCCTCCCTCCCTCCTCCCTCCCCCCGGGAAATCTCGATGCACCAGCCCCGAGCATCAATCCTGGGCTGGCGATTGATTAGACATATGATAATTAACATGTTTCAATGCCATTCTCCCATATCATCCCACCCTTACCCTCATCCATAGAGTCCACGAGTCTATTCTATACATCTGCGTTCCTTTTGCTGTCTCGCATGCTGGGTTCTCGTTACCGTCTTTCTAAATTCCATATATATGCGTTAATATACTGTATTGTTGTTTTTGCTTCTGGCTTACTTCACTCTGGATAATGGGCTCCAGTTTCGTCCATCTGAGTAGAACTGATTCAAATGAATTTTTTTTTTTACTGCTGAGTAATATTCCATTGTGTATATGTACCACAGCTTTCTTATCCATTCGTCAGTTGATGGGCATCTAGGTTGCTTCCATGTCCTGGCTATTGTAAACAATGCAGCGATGAACATTGGGGTACACGTGGCTCTTTCAATTCTGGTTTCCTCGGTGTATATGCCCAGCAGTGGGATTGCTGGGTCATATGGCAGGTCTATTTGCAGTTTTTTAAGGAACCTCCACACTGTTTTCCATAGTGGCTGTACTAGTTTGCAATCCCACCAACAGTGTAAGAGAGTTCCCTTTTCTCCACATCCTCTCCAGCATTTATTACTTGTAGATTTTTGGATTGCAGCCATTCTGAGTGGTGTAAAGTGATATCTCATTGTGGTTTTGATTTGCATTTCTCTGATAATGAGTGATGTTGAGCATCTTTTCATGTGTTAGCCATTTTAAACTGACTTCTGTCAACATAACAAATAATGCTGAGATAGCTTTCTTCCATCATAAAATCATGAGTGAAAAAAACAAACTTGTAAGTAAAACAGAAAGCACTAGGACAACAGTGACTGACCCTTATAATAGCTAGAATTTTTTAAAATTGAATTTATTTTAAAAATACAATGTGATGCCTTTCAACAAAGGGTATAAAGAGGGATTTTGCTAAAGGGTATTTTGTATCTCCTCAATAGTGCGCTAAAGCTGGGATTTAGCAAGTTTCTGGCACATAGTGTCAGCTCAATAAATATTTCTTGACTAAATGAATGACGACATCATAATAAAGCAATAAAGATCATGAAACTGGGACTGTGGCTAAGACTCCTTGGTCCTAATACACAGGGCCCAAGTTCGATCCCTGGTCAGGGAACTAGACCCCACCTGCCACAACTAAAAATCCCACATATCACAGTGAAAACTCTATGTGCTGCAACTATGACCCAGTGCAGCCAAATAAAGAAATAATAAATAAAATAAATATTTTTTTTAAAAAGAGCATGGAGCTAATCTCAGACAAAGTTATTAAAGCTCCCTGTGCCTCAGATTTCTTACCTGCAAAACTGGAATGAGCATAACGTTTTCCTGGTGCCATCATGAGGGTTAGGAGTTAGCACAGTTAAAATTCTTAGTGTGATGTCTGGGACATAGAAAATACATTGTAATTGTAGCTATTGTTATGGTTATGGTAATTGCTTCCATTCTGTATAAATAGGAGACTAAAGTATCACAGATATTTTGATTTTCAGATCACACGTCCAATCATGTCTGTGAGAAATGATCACGCTGACTTCAATGTTATCATTGGGGTGGAATCTCTGCAGTTGGGAAAAACATGGACGTTGTGTCCACCAGATTGTATGCAGTCAAATCCCAGAGTCTCAGGAGAGTGTTTCCTGGAAAGCTCTCTTCAGGTTGTCTTCCCAATTTCTCTTAATGCCACTAACCTGTGTGTGACTGGCTTCCCTAGTATCTGGGAAGAAAATGATTTTCATTTGCCTGGAAGGAGTAGGTGTGACCCGAACAAATCAAGCTCAAGGCCGTCAGGTTCTCGGGTGTAAGAATGATTCTTCCTCTCTGCCTAGCTGAGTCTAGCAGGCACGGAGCAAGCAGGATCCTCGTAAGGGTAACTCTCAGGCTCTGGGGTGGGGGGCAGTGCAGCCCCAGGCAGGGGATCACCATACTTCCCTCGGCATCGCATTGGCCTCTGGCGGCCCCAGGCAGCTGACAGACGGCTCAATCATTTCCTCAGGGCCAGTGGGCTCCTGCGCCAGCTGGCTTTGACATTAGCTTGCAGGTCCTGACTGACAGGGGACTTGTCCTTGGCTGAGCCCTGGAGGCCCATGAGGTCTGTTCCAACTCCTCCTTTAGTCTGTTGATTTACTGTCCCCATTGGCCAGTGGTTGATCCATTTTTCCTCTTCGTTGGCTCACAGGGCACCCCAGAAACCAGCCTCTGTTTATATATTTGGTTCATGAATGCCTCACGAACTGAGGAAGCAAATCAACCTAGGTGGTGCACCTGTTAGATTTTGATGTGTGCGGGGCCCTGCAGCCGGGACGGCCTGGAGAGATGGACTGTGCGGGGCCCAGGCCCGTCTGTAGCTCATGTTACTCTACCAGGATCCAAGCAGAAGCAGAAATAGGTCCCTTTGAAATATATTTGCTGTTTTATTGATGGCTCCTTCGGGGCCCTGCTGCCTCCAAGTCTGGTTTTGGCTGAGGCACCGCTGCGGAGTATGATTCCAAATGGCAAATGTCAGCAAGACAGTGATGGCCTCGCAACAGTCAGTGAGTGCTGCAGGTGGGCGGGGACTTTGCTTGCCACCACTGCTGAGGCTTTAGGACCAAACAAAGCCTTTCCCACGTTACCTACTTTTGCACAGACAAAGGTGGGTCGTGAGGGCTTGCCTGATGCTTAAGAGACAGTCGGTGGGTCTAAAGCAGTCTTCTGCCTCTCCTTCTAACCACTTTATAATCGGCCATTCATGCAGGGTGGTAGGGCTGTCTGGAATGGATCTGCTCATGGGGTATATTTATTTTCTTCTCTAGACTATACTGTTGAGGGATTGAGGAATATTCACATGTGGCACAGGAAGCAAACTGAGGGCTTGTACACTCTGCTATCTTTAAAATATATAACCAACAAGGACATACTGTATGGCACAGGGTACTCTGCTCAATGTTATGGGGCTCTTGCCTTGAGGTACCCATGAACAGTATGAAAAGGCAAAAAGATAGGACACTGAAAAATGAACTCCCCAGGTCGGTAGGGGCCCAGTAGGCTACTGGAGATCAGTGGAGAAATAAATCCAGAAAGAATGAAGGGATGGAACCAAAGCAAAAACAATACCCAGTTGTGGGTGTGACTGGTGATAGAAGCAAGGTCCGATGCTGTAAAGAGCAATACTGCACAGGAACCTGGGATGTTAGGTCCATGAATCAAGGCAAATTGGAAGGGGTCAAACAGGAGACGGCAAGAGTGAACGTCGACATTCTAGGAATCAATGAACTAAGATGGACTGGAATGGGTGAATTTAACTCAGATGACCATCATATCTACTACTGTGGGCAGGAATCCCTCAGAAGAAATGGAGTAGCCAATATGGTCAACAAAAGAGTCTGAAATGCAGTACTTGGATGCAGTCTCAAAAATGACAGAATGATCTCTCTTCATTTCCAAGGCAAACCATTCAATATCATGGTAATCCAAGCCTATGCCCCAGTGGTAATGCTGACCACGCTGAAGTTGAACGGTTCTATGAAGACCTATAAGGCCTTTTAGAACTAACACCCAAAAACGATGTCCTTTTCATTATAGGGGACTGGAATGCAAAAGTAGGAAGTCAGGAAACACCTGGGGTAACAGTCAAATTTGGCCTTGGAGTACAGAATGAAGCAGGGCAAAGGCTAATAGAGTTTTGCCAAGAGAACGCACTGGCCATAACAAACACCCTCTTCCAGCAACACAAGAAAAGACTTTACATATGGACATCACCAGATGGTCAGCACTAAAATCAGACTGATTATATTCTTTGCAGCCAAAGATGGAGAAGCTCTGTATAGTCAGCAAAAACAAGATCGGGAGCTGACTGTGGCTCAGATCATGAAGTCCTTATTGCCAAATCAGACTTAAATTGAAGAAAGTAGGGAAAACCACTAGACCATTCAGGTATGACCTAAATCAAATCCCTTATGATTATACAGCGGCAGTGAGAAATAGATTTAAGGGACTAGATCTGCTGGACAGAGTGCCTGCTGAACTATGGACAGAGGTTTGTGACATTGTACAAGAAACAGGGATTAAAACCATCCTCATGGAAAAGAAATGCAAAAAAGCAAAATGTCTGTCTGAGGAGGCCTTACAAATAGCTATAAAAAGAAGAGAAGTAAATAGCAAAGGAGAAAAAGAAAGATATTCCCATCTGAATGCAGAGTTCCAAAGAATAACAAAGAGAAATAAGAAAGCCTTCCTCAGAGATCAATGCAAAGAAATAGAGGAAAACAACAGAATGGGAAAGACTGGAGATCTCTTCAAGAAAATTAGAGACACCAAGGGAACATTTCATGTAAAGATGGGCTCGATAAGGGAAAGAAATGGTATGGACCTAACAGAAGCAGACGATATTAAGAAGAGGTGGCAAGAATACACAGAAGAATTGTACAAAAAAGATCTTCATGACCCAGATAATCGTGATATGGTGTGATCACTCACCTAGAGCCAGACATCCTGGAAGGTGAAGTCAAGTGGGCCTTAGAAAGCATCACTATGAGCAAAGCTAGTGGAGGTGATGGAATTCCAGTTGAGCTATTTCAAATCCTGAAACATGATGCTATGAAAGTGCTGCACTCAATATGCCAGCAAATTTGGAAAACTCAGCAGTGGCCACAGGACTGGAAAAGGTCAGTTTTCATTCCAATCCCAAAGAAAGGCAATGCCAGAGAAAGCTCAAACTACTGCACAGTTGCACTCATCTCACATGCTAGTAAAGTAATGCTCAAAATTTTCCAAGACAGGGTTCAGCAATACGTGAACTGTGAACTTCCAGATGTTCAAGCTGGTTTTAGGAAAGGCAGAAGAACCAGAGATCAAATTGCCAACATCCACTAGATCATCGAAAAAGCAAGAAAGTTCCAGAAAACATCGATTTCTGCTTTATTGACAATGCCAAAGCCTCTGACTGTGTGGATCACAATAAACTGACAGTAAAGCATTCTTGAGGCTGGTCCCAGAGCATGGGTATAGAAGGCAAAATGGAAGAGGGTGCTTTAAATCAAGGGAGCCATGCCGTCCTAACCACTGCAAGTTACCTTCTAAGCTGTTGCAGTGTTTACACCCAATGTAAAGTTGGTTGTGGCAGCTTCTCAAAACAAAATAAAGCCACCTTGATTGCTGACAAGTCTTTCAACAGTGGAAGATGCTGTGGAAGTGGACACTAAGAAATTTGAACAGGATACCTTACTACATATAGAAGTTCTATATTACATATAGAAGTTTAGCCCTCAGGAGTCAGCCATCAACTGGCTTTATAACTTGGGGTGACTATATTCACTGGGTCATTGTTTATTCAACTATAAAATGGGGAATTGGGACAAGAGGATCTATGAGCTTCTTTGACAGTCAGTAACTATCTGATTTGTTCTAGAGTCTCTCAGCCTGTTCATTGCAGAAAAATGATCTTCCTGTGTGAGAGATAAGTCTCTACTCAGCTGAAAATGCAAAATTACCATTCTTTTGCAGAATATTAAATTTAGGTGCTACTGGTTTCAATAAATATTTATGAGAAATAGATTCACAAGTAGCTCTGGATACCAGTATCATCTTAATGATAGTTTTGTAACAGCATGGTCATTATAGAACACAGTAAGTCCCCTATGTATGAATAAGTTCCATTCCAAGAGTGTGTTCTTAAGTCCAATTTGTTAAGTCCAACAAAGTTAGCCGAGGTACCCAACTAACACAATTGACTCTATAGTACTATGAAAGTTGCTCAGTTGTGTCTGATTCTTTGTGACCCTATGGACAGTAGCCCACCAGGATCCTCTTTCCATGGAATTCTCCAGGCAAGAATACTGGAGTGGGTTGCCATTCCCTTCTCCAGAGGATCTTCCCAACCCAGGGGTGGAAGCCGGGTCTCCTGCATTGCAAGTAGATTCTTTACCGTCTGAGCCACTAGGAAGCCATATTGTACTGTGATAGGTTTATAATACTTCTCACACAAATAATACATAAAAAACAAACACAAAAAAGGAAACAGTTTTAATCTTATAGCACAGTATCTTGAAACTTACAGTAGTATAGTACAACAGCTGGCATACAGGAGCTGGCATCAAGTGAACAAGCAAGAGGGGTTGGCGTCCTACTGACTGGAGGAGGAAGGGGAGGTGGGAGATGGTAGAGCTGAAGGATCATTTCCAATAGGAGACAGAGGGCAAGCTGTAGTTTCATTCATGCCTGCCATTGACGGAATGAACATTCACATCTTTGAAAGTTCACAACTTAATATTTTGCATGTAGGGAACTTACTGTATACTAAAGAAGGGCGTGCTTACAAGAGGTGCTTTGATCAGAGGCCAACACTATGTGTGACACAGTGGAGGAGTTAGGCTAAGAAGAGGCAAGTATTTTCTCTGGGGCAGCTCTGCCAAGTCAAGCTTTCCTTCATGCTTTAGGGGGAAGGGTGTGGAAGGCATCCGCTGAGGTCTTCCCTTTCGGTGTCTATACAATGGCCTGCAGGTGCTAATCAACACAGCTGCAACGTCTTGTCAATGCATACACATCAACAACTTTTAATAATCTCCAGCTGAAATGATCCTAGGTCCTGGGAGACTGCTGCCCCCTTAACATCTGGGAGGAATCTCCACAGTAACACTGGACCCAAAGACTCACCCTCAGGAAACTGCCAGGTATTTAGTACATTCTTGGGAGGCTCTGGTCTTCTTTGCCAGAGTTTAATGTTAATTCCACAACCCTGGTATTCCAAATTCAGGCTTAGTCCTTTGATTCTCCATATGCAGGTTGCCCAACCATGGTACACAGTTATCCTGTGAGATTTAATTAGGAAAGCTAAAGTCCCTATTAAGGACATCAGCATGAAAACCAAAAAAAAAAAAAAAAAAAAGAGTTGCTCCTGAAATCATGCAGGAGAGAGAAAGAGGAAAGAGGAAGAGAGAAAGAAAGGAAGGATGGAAGGAGAAGGAGAGGAAAAGTAAGAAAAAAAGGAAGGAAGATAAAGAAAAATGGAACCTTGCAATTCAGAATTAGTGGGCAAGCGTAGCTGGACAAGTTTTACATCTTTTATTAGGCTCAGAAGGAAACCTCTCTAAATATTCTGTTTCATTCTGAGTCTGCCTGTGATGAGTGCCTACTGAGAAGTTGTCAGTGTTAGTGTGAGTGTAGGTGATTCCAGAGGATAACTCAGGTCTGCTAGTCTAATATTGTTACTTGTTTTATTTCCTGAACCTACAGTAACAAATTACCACAAACCGCGTGCCTCAAATATAGAAATTTACTATCTGGTGTTAGTATTTAGAGTTCTGGAGACTACATTTACAGTTTTGGAGACTGAAAATCTGAGGTCAGGGTGCCAGTTAGGGTGATTCATCCTGAAGGCTGAGCTGGAGCATCTGCTTAATTGTTCTCTCTCTGCTTCTGCTGGTGTGCTGGCGATCTTCTGTGCTCCTTGGCTTGTAGCAGCATCACCCCAAACTCTAATGTCTAGTTCACACCATGTCCTCTGTGCAAGTATGCCTGTTTACTGTTCAAATGTTCCATGGATTAGGGCCCAAGCTAATGATCTAATTTTAACTTGATCATCTCTTTAAAGACTTATCTCCAAATAAGGTAATATTCTGAGAAACTGAGGGTTAGAACATTCACATATATATTTGGGGGGGGGGATAAAATTTACCCCATAACATTATCTTTTCATGTCATCCTGGGTAAAATGCAATCGTCTCACTGTCTGTCTCTGATCAATCAGAGTTTCTGTTGGGAAAGAGTTCTATCTCCTTTAGGTTTAAGATGGACTGAACTAGTAAAACATTGTATTTTTCGAAGAGGACTGGTAAAGCACTTCCTTTCTCAGATGTTCTTCTGCAGTACGGCACTGCCGCTTTCCATTAAGTTGTGGAATCTAATTATCCCCTCGTCAGTCATGGCCATTCTCCATGACTCAATAGATTGCAGCAGGAACACTGCTATGAAACTCTTGGGGTTAACTTCCATAAGGAGTTTTGCAACTTCCACCTGTACCTCTTGGTAGCTTGGATTTCCTCTTCCTATGAGGAAGCCCAGGGCTCCAATGGGAGGCGCAGGTGAAGGGAAACCAAAGGCTCTTAGCTGAACTTCCTGTTGACAATCGCTATCAACTGCCAACCAGCTGAGGGAACCATGTTGTATGCCTGGCCCAGCAGAGCTTTCAGGCTGCAGTCGCAGCTGACATTTGACTCGACCAACACTAAGAGAGATACCAAAGAACAGCCATGGAGCTGAGTCCCAGTCAACCTGTAGAACATCTAAGAGATAGTATTCAATTTTTGTTTCAAGCTATGACGTTCTGGGGGTTGTTTGCTACATAGCAATCAATAGAACAGTTGGTCCTGATGCTTGAAGAGAGAGGGGAAGCATTTTAATACTTTCTGGTTTAAAAGACATAATTAGGATATAATCATTTGCATTGCCAGAACATTTCTAATTTTATCAAATGATTTACTACCGGCTTTTGAAGCAAGGCTTCTTAGTACATCTAGAGTGAATAAAAGATAATTGTACAAATGTGCATGGATCACTCTATGGTAATATATATTTTGATAGGATTAATACTTAAATATTTTATGTGAAGTTGTATCCATTAGTTTTTCATAAATGACAGTAGAATTGTAAGCCTAAATCCCTGAAAACTTTGGATTCAAGGTTTGAAATCCAGTCCAGAAAGTGTACCCACATTTCTTAAAATCAGGAATGAAAAGAGTTTCTCTCTCTTTTTATTTTTAAAAATTTTAGGATCTGCTTTGTAAAGGAATTATGGATTCAATATTTTTTAAAAGTATCGATTTTAACTATAAAAAGGAAAGCTATATGAATTAAAATACATGAGTATATTTTTCTGTGTGTCCTCAAGAATTAAATAAGGAGAGAGAGAGAATTAAGGAAAAGTAGGGAGGAGGGGCTCTGGTGTGTGATCCCTCTGAGTTTTATCAAAGTCGAGACATTTGAGATGGAATTAAGCACTACACAACTCTAAAATGCCATTTTGGTATGTGTCCTAAGGAGGCAGAGATTCATGGCATACATTTACAGAGGAAATCCTGATACAGGATTTCTAAATTCCTGAGCTGTGTGGTGGGAGGAATTATTAGGTAATTTATACTTTAGATATAGAACATTAATCTCAGTTTCACAGCAGGCTTAGTGAAATAGTAATCCTTTTTTTTTTCAATGAAGAGGGATTTAATTTATAATTTTTCTAGCAGAAGCATTAAAAAAGTGATACGTAATCATCAAATTATGTGTCTAGAAATGATTGTTAATATAATGCGGTCCATCTCCTGCATGGAGTTATTCAGTTGATAACAATTTAGTCTTTTTAGCCTTAAGGTTTATTAACAAAACTCATCATAGGATATCTTCATAGTTTTGTGTAGAGGAGAAGATAAACAGCAAGAGGAGGAGAGTGAAGGAAGAGAAAAGAAAGAATAAAGAGAGGGGCAGAGAGAGTACGGCTTTCACAATTGTCAGCAATTTTGTAAATAGCAAAGCCCAAGACTAGAATATATAATTCTGAATTTAGTCTTTGAATGTACACAGCCCTAAAAGTACGAAATGCCAGATAATGGCTAAAAATCTGCTCTAATGAAGCCAGTTTTCTACTTCTCTATTGAGCCATGAGCTTAAACTAATCAAACAACCAACCAAGGGAAAATAAACACTCACTTAGTCAATTTATTTTTATTGAGCATTAACTAAGTGCCTGGCACTATGCTACATTTGGACAGGCCATGATGAGAAAAAAACACACACAGTCTTTGTCTTCCTGGAGCTTATAGTGCAATAGGACAAATTTCAAACAACCACAAACAGAAATTGTGAAACTGAAACAGTGACAAATACTTTGAAAGAGGCTAACACAGAGGAGGATGTTATCCCAGGATTTTGCAGTATCAGGGTCTTGGCATGCGTTCCTGAGATCATAAATAAGCTGTTACATTGCTGTTTTCTGTTTATTTGTATGTATAAATTTTCAGAAAAGTCATTATGCTATAGATGTCACATTATTACTTTAATTTTTACTAAAACTGTTTTTTAAGACCTAGTCATCTTGCCATGTATAATATGTACAACCTTTAAGTCCTGCATAGTATTTCATGGTGAGTATTTATCACATTTTGTTTATCCATTCCTTGAGTGATAAGTCCTGTCTTAGCTTGTTTGCATTGCTACAATAAAAATATCATAGACTAGATTGGTTAAACAATAAACATTAACAGCTCATAGTTCTGAAGACTGGGAAATCCAAGATCAAGGTGCTAGCAAATTAGTTATCGAGTATAAGTCCATTCTTGGTCCATAGATGGCTGTCTTCTGGTTGTGCCTTCACATGGGGGAAGGGATGAGAGAGCTTTCTGGAATTTCTTTTATAAGGACACTCATCGCATTTATGAGGACTCCTCCCTCATGACCTATCACCTCTTGAATTTTGAGAAACATACACATTAAGTCCATAGCAAGCCCCTAGATTACCTAATTGTCCATGACACTGCAAAATCCTGGGGTAATATCCTCCTCTGTGATAGTCAGCATTTAATCAGAAAAGAAGAACCACTAAGAAGGGTTAAATGATTTACATATGGCTGTTGCTTCTGCATCTGGTATTGGGCTTGAAGTCAGCAGGGCAGACAGTTGGGAAGGAAAGATGGATAGGAAGAAGGGAGAGCAAGGACCAACTGCAACCTTTAAGGGTGACTGGAACCAGCATCACTCTCTTGCTACCTCCCAGCCTTTGGTGGTGCAAGTGGCTTGGAGCAGAAGCTGGAGCCCCTTGTCACACCTCGTCCAGGATTTGGAGAAGACTCAACAAGAGTTGGAGGGGCTGTAGGCTCAGTTTCTGCCTGGGAGATGCTCATTGTTAGTGTAGGTTGAAGAAGTTGAAGAAGGAATTCTGGCAGGAACAGCAGGAAACGCTGGCCAACAAGGTGAGCAAGCAGATAGGCAACAATGCACATGAGCTGTTGTGTTTGGTGTCTGGTGATGACTTTCCAAGTGTGAAAGACTATGCTGGCTGCTTCTCTTCTGCCTTCCAAATTGCACAAAATATTCCCATGACCTAGAGTAATTCAAATTAGACCAGAAAAAGAATTCTTAGAAAAGGAATTCTAGCTTAAGTGTTGTTGTTGAGTTGCTAATTCGTTTCCAACTCTTTGTGACCCCATGAAAGTCTTAAGGGTTTCACGGTACAAATTCACAGGGCACATCATTGTGTGTTGTGGACCTGTGTGCACAGCTTTTTTGTGGTGGATTTCTCAGAACTGAATTGCTCACTCACAAAAGGAATACGGACCCAATTTGACTACCCAGTGCCACACTGCCCACCAGAAAGGCTGTACCTGGCGATAATTTCATTTGCAGAGGTTAGAGTTCCTGTCTCTTAGAGGTCAACAACCTCTGTACTTTGGTCAATCTGAAACTTTTCTAATTACTCAAGTGTTTTAACATCACTGCAAATACTGCTTAACCATTAGAATTTCACATTTTTTGAATTGCCTATTTATACCTTTCCCCCATTTTTCTACTGAAGTTTCTATCATTTGCATATTGATTTTCAGAAGGCTTTTTGTTTTCTAAGTATTAATCATATATTGCTTTAGGTGTGGAAAATACCTTTTTCTAAATATCTTTTCTTAATTGTCATTTTCTGTTAAATTTATCAGTGGTATCCTTGGTTAAGCAGAAATTTTAAATTTTATTTTAATCAAATATAATAATTTTCCACAGTATATTTTCTGTTTTTAGGTCACTCACATTTCCTTGATTACTCAAATCTATGGCTTAGCCTTCCTTTTGATACTATTATTAAATAATTTGGAAGAATTTCTGGGAAAATCCCCAGGAGAGAGTAGATAAAAATGAAAGAACTGTAGATAAAAGAGGGAAAAGTAAATAAATTTGATTCCAATCTCAAACTATTTTTTTGAGACAATTGTTTTCCTTCCTTTATATTCTCTATGCACTTTGTTTACTTTTTTGTACCGTTTTGGTTTGGCTAGCACCTTCAAGGGGAAGGCAGTGGCACCCCACTCCAGTACTCTTGCCTGGAAAATCCCATGGACTGCAGAGCTTGGTAGGCTGCAGTCCATGAGGTCGCTACAAGTCGGACACGACTGAGCGACTTCACTTTCACTTTTCATGTTCATGCATTGGAGAAGGAAATGGCAACCCACTCCAGTGTTCTTGCCTGGCGAATCCCAGGTACGGGGTTAGCCTGGTGGGCTGCCGTCTATGGGGTCGCACAGAGTCGGACACGACTGAAGTGACTTAGCAGCAGCACCTTCAAGATAAGATTTAATTGACGTGATGAGCAAATATCATTATCTTATTCCTGATCTTAGGGAGGAAAGTCTTCAGTCATATGACTTTAGCTGTCGGAATTTGTACATGCCCTTTGTTAAGCTGAAGGAGTGACTTTCTGTTCCTGGTTTGGGAATCGTTGTCATGAATGGATACTTTTTCAAAAGCTTTATTTGAATCTGCTGATTATCATGTTTTTCTTAGTCTATCTGTATGGCCAGTCATATTGATTAATTCTCAAATGTTGCCAGCCTTGCATTTCTGCTGGTCCTTGTTTTAATGCCTTAATCTTGCAGATATCTCTTGTTTTAAAAACCTCTAGTTGGGTTTTCTTTGTTGCTAAGCTAGATTATAGAGTTTATCAAGTATATAGCCTGAGTATTTGCTGGAGTGTTGTGTGTATGTGTATGTTTGGGTGAGAGAGATGAAGGGAAGAGGAAAAAGAAGAAGGGAGTCTGGAGAGTAGAGAAGGGAAAAAGGTCTATGACTGGCATTTTAGAACACCTGGTGATTAATGATGTTCTTTCATTACTGTGTTCTTCTGATGAGGCCTGGTTAAAAAGCCTGATTCGAAGTTGGCTTCTTGAGTGACTCTTGAAAGTTTAATTGTGATTACTATGCTATAAAGTAGAATAAGTGCTTTGAATTTGCTAGCAAGAGGCTTACAAATTAAGATTTTTTTTGGCAAAAAAGGCAAAAAGCAAACTATATAGCAAAAACTATATATATAGTTATATATATATAACTATATAACAAAATATTCATTTTGTTATACATATATACATTTTGTTATGTATATATGTGTGTGTGTTGTATATGTTTATATACACAACTATAGGGAGAATGCCTACATCTATAACATGGTGGGAGATTTTAACTCAGTTTTCTCACAGAATGACAGAGTCAACTAAAAACAAACAAACAAAAGCATATATGTAGATAATATTTGAATAACATAAATATCTATCTTGGAAATATATATATATGTTAAGTCATACATGTGTATTTATATGTATATATATATATGTATATGTGTATATGAGGCAAGTATATAAGAAGTCTCAAACATTAAAAAAATCACAATTCAATACATTCAGAAGTAAACATGGAAGGATATCCAACTCTGTTATCTATAGATATCATCAACATCATTTATCTATAAAGTTAAACATATTAATAAATTCATGAGAAAAGAGAAAATTAAAATAGAAATTATAAAATATTCAGAACTAAAAGAAAACAATTAGAGTTTCTAATATCTATGGGGGAAAAGCCAAAATGGCTTTTTCAGGGAAAATTTTATACTCTAAAATGCAAGTACAAAAGAAAAAGTGATAAATAAACTAGACTTTTAACTTACAAAGCTAGAAAAAATAATAAGCAAACAACAAAGTAAACACAAACACAAGTGATTAAGAAACAGACAAGAGTAAAGATAAGAACAGGAATTAAAAAGTCAAAATTGAGTTGAACAATAACCTAGAATCTAGATATCAGCAAAGACTGAGACAGATATGATAAAGAAAAGTAATGAACTACCTAAAGAAGTTAATAAAATATATATAACTCTACACTCAAATTAAAAAAAAACTTGAGTTTACTAAAACAAATTATACTAATACCTTTAATATCTAGATGCACTGATCAACTTTTTAGAAAAATACACATTATCAGGATTGTTGTAAGGAGACTAAAAATGCTGTGACCATAACGACCTTAGAAAAAATTGAAACAGAATTTAAAGGTCCACTGATCTCCCGGATGTTAATACCTCTGGGCCAAGATAGCTGTATGTTTACCTAAAAATCGAAAGGCCGGCTACTTTCTATCCTATAAATCATTTAAGGGCATGGAAAGGATGGAAACTTACCCAGTCCTCTTAATGACACCATGATGACCATAATACAAAGATAGAAGAAAGGGGAGAACAAAATTATTGATCAATATGTTATAACTGCAAGTGTAAAAATCCTAAATGAGATTATTAAGAAAAAAGAATCTAGCAGTGTTTTAATAGAATGGCCTATGGTCATGTAAAATTTACCCTAGGAATGCAAGTTATTTGATATTGTAGTAAATTATGTTTAGATTTTAAAAAAAGACCGGATTAAAGGAGAACACCATATATTCATTCCGTTAGTTGTTAGAGAAGTCTTAGATACATTGTACTACTTACTCATGCCAAAATTTTATCATTTTAATTACAATATTCTTAATCTAAAAAGGGTGTCTACTAGAAGCTTACAGTAAATATCATGTAACAGTGAATCCTTAGAAGTCCAATCAAAGCCCAGGAGAAAGACAACAGTGCCTACCTTCACTAATTCAGTATGATACTAAAGGGGCCTAGACACATGGGCAAGGGCGATAACAGTTAAACGAGATGTAAATATTTAAGAAAAAAAGAGCCAAAGTTTTATTTCATACTGTAGTGTATGCTGAGGTGTGCCCCCCATATCCTCCTCTTTTAAAACTGGAAAATTCACTCTCTCAGTTGCAATGACTGGTGATGGATGAAGGCTCACAGCTGGCCGAGTTCCCCCTCCTAGTGGTTGGCTCTTGGCTGAAGAGTGCTGCCTTACTCAAGCTCACACCCTGTTCCTGGGTGTGGCTCATATGCAAAGACTGGATAAAGTGAGGATATAAAGATCTGGTCCTACTGCCTCATCTCTGCAGTTCCTCAGGGCCATCCCAGTGTGGAAACTCTCTGGGGGGAAAAACGCTGTGGCCTTTGATGTAACATCGTCATAACAACTTCTCACTCTGCCCAGTCCTGCTATTTTCCCTTCTTCAGCAGGGCCAGATTTGGAAACAACTTCCGAATACGCTTTCTTCATGAAAATGTCCATCTCAGAGTCTACTTCCTAGGGAACATGCCGAGAATTTGGTGATCTCATATAACCTTTCCCAAATCATTATTAAGATTTATTAGTTATTAAGCAAAATAATAAGATGAATAAAATGGTCTATTAAATGACCAGTAGACCAATACAAGACCAATGTATAAAACTCTATAGCTTTCCTTTATTCAGCAAAAGACAATTAGAAGATATGACCGATAAAAATATCTTTTACAGTAGTAGCAAAACTATAAAGCGACTACAAATAAAATTAACAAAGGATCTTTTTGAAAAAAATATAAAAAATGTTTACTGAGGTACATTGAAGACCTGTGTAAGTAAGAGAAATATTGTAGAATTCCTCTCTTCCATCATAATAGGAACTGATGATTGGTCAGTTGATTATAGCAAGCTTCTTAGGGCATGGAATAATTAAAGACGAGGATAAATATAAACCGGAAATATTTTATTGCAACTTTCAACATATAAATTTGCATTTATTCACCAATATTTTTCCATAGAGCATAACTTTAAGTCTTACTTTAAACAAGGATTGATTAGAGTTCCTCATTGACTTCTTTGCATAAATCATATCCGTAAAGGCAGTATCTAAGTTCACTTTCATTTTCTTTGAAGTGAGACTAGTAGTTGAAAGTACTGATGAAGCAATCTGAGAGCAGAATCCTCCTAGAATTTCACAATTTGCTTGTCCTAATATTTGACTAATTTCTCTTTACATCTAATTTTAGCAACTTCCCTTCATTGAGTCTTTCCAAAGCGTCCAATTTCTCTTTGGTAGAAACGCTAATTCTCTCCTTTTGCATGATGTTGGTTTGTGAAATATTTAATTAAATTGCATAATAATGTTAACTAGAGCAGATGTCACAAAAGGGTGTGTAAGCTGTCATCTCAATTGAAACGTGTGGGTGTTCTGGGAGTGTTCTAGCTGGGTGCATTCAGTGTGTAATGGGTGTCCATGAGTATATTTCAAGTAATTTGATTATGAAGAGCTTGACTCAATATTGCAAAGATGTTAATTCTTCCAAAATTGCCTCATAAATTTAATGTGACTGCCAGAATTTCCATAGAACTGATTCTCAAATGCATGTGTAAGAGTTTTAATAAAACTAAAATTGAGAGCAAAAAAGAGAATTGGTCCTATTAGAAAACAAAATGTTATGAGTTTGTAGTTGCTATGGGATGGCATGAAGAAATAGATCAAAATAAATACGAAAGAAATTAGAATGAGTAAACAAGTATATGCATGTATAAGAATTTGAGACAATTCCCTGGTGGTGCAGTGGTTTAGAACACTGTGTTTTCACTGCTGATGGCCTGAGTTCAATCCTTGGCGGGGGAAACTAAGATCTTGAAAACCAAAAAAAAAAAAAAAAGAATAAAAAAGTGACATTTGAAAGTAATAGTACTGGGACAATTGGCTCTCCAAACAGAAAAAAAATTCTAGTTTTCTGACCTTTATGGGTTAAAGACCCAAATGTTTATATGTATGTTATAAAACCTCAGAAATACTTTATTTAAAAACACAAAAATAAAAGGAAATACTGATAAATTTACTTTGATAAATAAAAAGAGAGAAAGAAAACTTCCGTATAACATAAAAACACCATAAGTAAAGATAAAGTGCAAACAGACTGGGAGAAGATTTTTGCTACACATTTCACAGACAAAGTATTTGTTTCTTAAATGTATAAAGGATATCAACAAATCAATACCAAAAAAAACAGCTGAACATAAAAATGGAAAAATATTTAACTGAATTTTACCCAGAAGATAAAATACAAATGGTCAATAAAACATGAAAAGATGCTCATTTTAAGTACATACTATGAAAAGAAAGGAAACTTCATTTAAAATGGAGTTGGGAAACCTGAAGGGGGAGCTCTCGCACGCACACATCACCACTTCTTACAGACCCCAGACTAGACCGCAAGCTGGCCGCTGCCTGCAGCCAGTGAGGCAGAGCCACCACTTTCCTTAGTTTCCTCCTTTCTTCTATAAAGGGAAGCCCCTCCCTTGTTCTCTAGTTCTCGTCTGCTTTTCTGAAACTGCAATTCTCTGCTATTCCTAAACAAACTCATTTTGCTGGTATATGAACTGGCTCTGTTTTTTTAAAGGTCAATATTACTAATTAGGAAAATGAAAAAAAAACACACACACACACACAAACTGTACGAGACACTATTTTTACCCTTCAGATAAGCGTAAATCGAGTTAACAAATATATAAGTAAAATGGAAAGAATGATAAGAACCAGGAAGACTGTGAAGAGCCAGGTGCTCCAACATACTGCTGATGGTTTTGGAGGGTAACCGAGCAGTATTCAAACAAACTCGTATAGTTGTTTTTTTTTTCTTCATTTTCCTAATTAGTAATGTTGACCTTTAAGAAAACAACAGAGCCAAGTGATATACCGGCAAAATGAGTCTGTTTTCCCTCAGAACTCAGTTGATAAAGAATCCTCCTGCGATGCAGGAGACCTCGGTTCGATTCCTGGGTCGGGAAGATCTCCTGACGAAGGGATAGGCTACCCACTCCAATGTTCTTGGGCTTTGCTGGTGGCTCAGCTAGTAAAAGAATTCGCCCACAAAGCAGAAGACCTGAGTTTGATCCCTGGGTCTGGAAGATCCCCTGAAGTAGGGAAAAGCTACCCACCCAAGTATTTTGGCCTGGAGAATTCCATGGACTAAGTCCATTGGGTCACAAAGAGTCTGACATGACTGAGCCACTTTCATGAGCAGTATTCATTAAAATTAAAAATGCATAGACCCAGTAATTCCCTTTTATCATAAACAGCCTACACTTTCACGCATGTATAATGAGACCAGTTCAAAGGTGTTTGTTAAAGTCGTAGTGAATTAAACAGCCCACAGATAGTACAAAGCTCAACAAAATGCGTTAAATTCATAAGACATCCTATTCTATAACATCTGAAAGAAACAGACTGGCTCTTTGTATAATAATATGGATAGTGCTAAAAAATATTTGTTGAGTGATAAGTAAGTACTGATTGACACCTATAGTAGCAATTTCTGTGGGTACATGTATAATTAGAAAAATAATAACAGTTTAAAAATCATAACAGGGCAGCAATGAGTTGAAATAAAAAAGGAGTCTAAATTTATTGATTGTGGCTTATTAAAGGAGCCTATATTTATTTTTTACATGTGTAACTAAAAATTAATTTTAAAAAGTAACATTGAACATACCTGAATTGCAAGCTTCTTGAGGAACACGACAGAAAACTTTGAATTTCCAACATAAGCCCAGTGTTTGACACAGAATGTTACTGCTGTGTAGTTACTAAATCATGTCTGACTCTGCGACCCCATGGACTGTAGCCCACCAGGCTCCTCTGTCCATGGGATTTTCCAGGCAAGAATACTGGAGTGGGTTGCCATTTCCTTCTCCAGGGGATCTTCCTAACCTAGGGACAGAACACACACCTCAGGTTAGTCAGGGGGATTCTTTACCACTGAGTCACCAGGGAAGCCCTTCTGACACAGAGTTGCAGGCAGTAAAGTTTGGTGAAATGTGTAAAGAGACGAGTGGATTAATAGATGAGTGGTTAGACGGGTGAGTCACTGACATGGTGAGCTGACTTGGGCAGAGCTGGTAGAGGGATGACCCACATATTTTTTAAAAGTCTGACAACCTTTCCACTGATGCTTTCTTGAGAATAGTGATGGGTGGTGTTAGTCTGCTAAGGTTGTCATAACAAGATACCACAGACAGAGTGGCTTAAAAACAGACATTTAGGGACTTCCCTGGTAGTGGCTAAGACTCTGAGATCCCAATGCAGGGGGCTGGGATTCAATCCCTCATTAGGGAACTAGATCCCACATGCCACAACCAAAGATCTGACCAGCCAAATAAGAAACAAAAAAAAAAAGGATTTATTTTCTCATAGTTCTGGAGGCTGGAAGTCCAAGATTAAGGTGCCATTGGGGCTGGTTTCTGGTGAGACCTCTTTTCCTAGCTTGCCGATGTCCACTTGCTGTTCATGTTGTCACATGGCCTTTCCTCTGTGTGTCTGGAGAGAAGGAGATGTCTCTGGTGCAAGCGAAAATTCTCTCATTCATATTTGACTCTTTGCGACCTCATGGACTGTAGCCAGGTTAGAATATTGGAGTGATTAGCTGTTCCCTTCTCCAGGGGTATCTTCCAAACCCAGGGATCGAACCCGGGTCTCCTGCATTGCAGGCAGATTCTGTACCATCTGAGCCACCAGAAAAACCCAAGAATACTGGAGTGGGTAGCCTATTCCTTCTCCAGCGGATCTTCCCAACCCAGAAATTGAACCGGAGTCTCCTGCATTGCAGGTGGATTCTTTACCACCTGAGCTAATGGGGAAGTCTCTGGGGTCTGTTATTATTACTGTAAGGACACCAGTCTTATTGGATTAGGGCCTTATGCTTAATTAGGGCCTTAGCCTTAATTCTGGTGCCAAGAGTGGTTCTAGAAAAACACAGTCTTGATAAGGAATTTTCTACTTGACTCTAGATTTTATGGAGTTGGGTCTTTAATTGGATTAGATTTGAAAACACTAGTGATTCATTTCTAGTAGTAAAGAACACTGATTCCAAGGCTCCATATAGCAATATAGAAAGGCAAAAATGTCACCACTGACATTTCTGATCAAACATGTGTAAAAAGCAAGGATCTGGGTGACCATGTATACAATACTTTCAAATGTGTCTGTCAAACTAATGAGTACAGTGAGGTTGGCTGACTGCTCCTTATGTTGCTGGACAATGTTGGAGAAAGGAAAAAAGGAATGACCTCAGGGATTCCCAGTCCCAGCTCAAGGGCCACAAAAGTGGGCTGGAAGCTTCTACATCTGCTTCGATGGAGACTCATCTCCTGGAGCCACTGAACTGAGAATGCTAAGAGCAAAGCCAGAATGCTCCTGCTAAAGGCTAGATTACAGTGCAGACTGAATCCCCAGCCTTGTGGAGTGTCTGCTGGTAGAGTGAGGACAAGGTTTAGGAAGGAATGGGGTTCTGGTAGTTGGGATGGGCACGTGTGGGAAGACCTTGATGGACCTGGAGACATTGAGCCCTTAAATTCTAATGAGTCTTCTTTGCTATTAGAAGGAGACTTTCCACCCTCATCTGAGGGTCTCAGGGGATTAACCCTTAATTGCTTGAGGAAACTGTAATTCTGTGAAGCAGCTGCCTTGCAAGACAATGCTCAAGACCCACCCTGCAACCCCTCTTTGCTTCTAGACCTATAACTTGACTCCAGTCCCAGCAGAACCCAAAGGGTGAGGAACAAAGTATGAACAAGAGAAAGAGGTATGTTACACTCTCAGAAAACTACCGAGTTTTCTAATTTAGACAGGCAGAAATCTGGGGAATGGAAATTAACAGAGCTCATCTAATAGGATTGATTCTTAAAAGAAGAAGAGCCCTCAGAGATTTCCTCCTCTCTCTACACTCAGAGGAAAGGCCACTTGAGGACACAGTGAGAAGACAGTTGTCTTCAAGCCAGGGAGAATTGTCATGAGAAATTAATCCTGTTGACACCTTGAACTTACTTTCAGCCTCCAGAACCACCAGAAAATAGAAGGCTTTTGTTCAAGCCACCAAGTCTGTGGTATCTGGTTAAAGCAGCCATAGCTGACTAATACGGGTAGCAAAGGAAATATTTGGGTAGCATCACTGGTATACCAGGCCCATTTCATTTTTTCACTACTCTATTATTTTTTAATTAATTTTTATTGGAATATAGTTGATTCACATTGCTTTACAGCAAAGTGAGTCAGTTGTACCCATAAATATATCCAGTCGTTTTTAGATACTTTTCCCATATGGGTCACTATAGAGTATTGGGTAGGGTTTCCTGTGCTGTATAGTAGATTCTGATTAGTTATCTATTTCATATATGAACGTGAAAGTAAATGTCACTCAGTTGTGTCTGACTCTTTGTGAACCCATGGACTATACAGTCCATGGAATTCTCCAGGCCAGAATACTGGAGTGGGTAGCCTTTCCCTTCTCCAGGGATCTTCCCAACCCAGGGATTGAACCCAGGTCTCCCTCATTGCAGGCAGATTCTTTACCAGCTGTGCCACAAGGGAAGCCCTATTTTATATATAGTAGTGTGTGTATTCCATTACTTAAAAAAATAAAAAAAAAACTCCAAATTTTTTCTTTTTTATTTCCAAGGCACTTTGGAAAGAAACTTTTCCTTGACAAGTTGGAGATCACTAACTTGGAAGTGTACTGTATTCTCTTTCAGAGAAGGATGACTAAGGTTTGACTCTAGAGGTTGACAAAGGGCTACCTTAAAATCTGGGCAAGCTCATTCGGCCTCTCTCATACTTCTTGTGTCCAAGAAGTTATGGACACATAACTTGTGTCTCATGTTTTGGCAACACAGGGCTATTTGCAGCTATCTGTTCTTCCTGATTAATCTGTACTCTTCACGTACAACTTTGTTTAGTATCACCAGCTCCATCTATCTTCCTGGAGGCTGGTCCTCCCTGAGTGAGTTGGATACCTTTCAGCCTGGAACTTATTACAGTGTTTTGTAATTTTCTCTGTTTACATGTATTTTTCCTTGTGTACTAGAAACATCTCAGAAACAGGATTTTTGACTAATGTTTTGACTAATTTTTCAAAATTAACATGCACCCGAATTACCTAGAGATTTTGTTAAAATTCAGATTCTCATTCAATAGATCTGAGATGGGGCCTGAGATTCTGCATTTCTCACAAGCTCCTGGGTGATGCCAATGGCACGGGTTCTTGGTCCACAATGAGTAGTGAAATTTTTCCATGTTTTCTGGTGCTTTCAGGATTCAGAACAACATGGCTGCTTATGCAAAGAGAGAAAGCTATTAATTATTATTCTTTATGCGTGTGGGTGCTAAGTTGATTCAGTTGTGTACGACTCTGTGTAACCCTATGGACTGGAGCCCGCCAGGCTCCTCTGTTCATGGGATTCTCCAAGCAACAGTACTGGAGTGGGTTGCCATGCCCTCCTCCAGGAAATCTTCCCAACCCGGGGATCAAACCCGTATCTCTTATCTCCTGCCTTGGCAAATGGGCTCTTTACTAACTAGCGCCACTTCACTTCTAACACCTCAACATTAAAACCACATGAGGAGACTTGAAACAGTTCTATTGCCTATGTCCCACCCTCAGGAATTGTGATTCAATTAGTTGGGAGTGGAGCCTGGACCTTGGTGGGTTTTAAAGCTTGAAAAGTGCCTCAGGGATTGAGAACCACTGCTTGAGTCTGTAAACCCTTTGAAGATGGGGATTTTTCCTTGTTATTCCTGGGTCTATCACAGGGTCTGGGGTCCTGAAGCCACTTAATGTAAGTTGGTTGAGTAAATTAACTCCTTTATCTTGGCTGGGGCTCAGTTTTTCTCAGATGCAGTCACATCTTCCGGGTGGGCAGAACATTTTCTTAAGAAGGAAGGTGGTGCTGGATGTGACACATTTATGAGGTGACAAAGTCAAGGGTGAGTGTGTCAGGGGATGCTGAATTAGGAAGGAACTTGACTCTATGACAGCTTACAGCTCTGATGTGGGTGGTAGAGGGGCCTCACTAAGGATGTCAGGGCTTTTAAAGTTATTGCAAGAAAGAAGCTTTGCCCAGATTATATTCCAAGTAACCTCCTTCAATAGCGAATAACCCTTGCCAGCAAGGAGCAGATTTAAATGAAACAGTTGATTGTTTAGTCCATTTATGCATTTTAAAACACTGAATGTGGATATATGTAGGCCAGGTGTCTTAGCAAAGAGGATTATTGGGAAACCTCTACTAATCTCCGAAGACTCTTTTAAGTAATAAGATTTCAAAGGCTGAAAAGATTAGAACAGTTTCTAAGAAAGGCCTTACTAATGAATAAAGAAAGAAAGAAAGAAAGAAACACAACAGCCCAGGAAGGCTCTTGGCATCAGCAAAAGGGGCAAACAGTTATCTGAGAAGTAGTTCGTGGTAAAGGCAGCCTTGAGTTGAGTGGCTTCTGGGGATTTTCATTGGATAAGGTCCAGCCAAATGGCCAGTGGCTGGAGGCGGATGGGTGCTGAAGCCAGAGCAGAGCATCTCAGGAGAGCCTATTGTTGAATTTTTAGGAGTTCTGTGAGCTAGTTGTTACATAAAGCCATTATTAAAACTTAAATTATAAAAGCTTATGCTGGAATAAATTATATATAAAGCAAACTAATAAATACTCAAAACTCTTTACTTCCTAATTATTTTACCACATTTCACTGTTATATAAACCCTGGAGATTATTTATGTCTCTTGTAACTTTATGGTGGAAATATTATATGATGGGGTACTACTGTGTATTTCTTGCCTTCTTCACATTCAATGATGTTATGATGGAAACTTGAGTATTTACAATGCAGAAATAGATAAATAATGCAAATGAGAGTTTGATTCATTGTTTTCTTGACAGTCTAGTCTTAGGAAAGTGATGGATAAAATGTTAATAATTCATATTAATATGTTTATATTAAAATGTGTACAGTGTCTTTAGCTTTTACATTTTGAATAGAAAAAACCTGTTGCAATAACAATTCCAGGGTTTGAAAACTATTCCAATTCAGCAAAGTCACCCAAGTAATTGACAAATGAGTGAAGTTCTAAATCTTAATTAATTCACTTTTTGTGATCCTTAATCACTTGTTAATAATGTAAAGGAAAGTATCAACCAACATTCATGTGAAAAGTACACTGGTTGGTTAATTGAAGCCATAGGTTGGCTATGAAAAAAAAAATTAAGCAAAAATTGATGAAAGCATTCTGTGAGATTCACTTGACTATTACAGTTAAGAATATTGGATATTTTATTACTATTTGCAAATTACATCCTATAGTAATTTTACAGCAGTAAAATTTATAATGAATTTATGTATATATACATATGCATATGCATATATCTTCATTTTCGGAGAAATGTTTATTAAGTATTGGGTTGGCCAAAAAGCTTGTTTCAGCTTTTCTGATCTTAGGGAATGAAGTTTTTGGCCAACCCAATATTTACCAGCCTATTATTGTAGAGGTAACTTGTACTCTTTGCTAAGAAAACAAGGAAGCAACTATGCCTAGAGGCAGCATGTGCTTAAGTAAGTGAGACTATCTGGGTTCAAATCTAGTTCTGGGTAACTTTGAGCATGTACTTAATTTTATTGTGACTTAATTTCCTCAGTCTGTACAACCTACTTCATATGACTATTATGAGATTTAAATGCATTAAGTAATGTACAAATAACACTTAGAACAGTGTCTGGTGGTACATACAAAATTATTATGGTTTCATTATTAGAATGAAGGGAACAAGAGCCTTAATGTCTGTTCACAAAAAGATATTCTGAGCTTTTATCCACTGGCAAAAGAAAATAAAATGATGCTCGTGGGGAAATAAAATGGTGGGTCTTGGTTGTCGAGAGAAGTTTGGCAGATCTGTTCTGATTTAAAATTGGTTTTCTCTTCTGCTTTGGTGCAGGAAAGAATGAGACCAATAATGGACACTAGTTTTGAGTCTTCACTCTTTCTTCCCGGTCGCGTCTCTAGCTCTCGCCCCTTACAGCCTAACATTGAAAGACATCACATTCTAGATCACAGCTTTGAAGTGTGAAGGGTTAGGATTAGTCTATCAGCACTACTCCAGGTGGCAGCTGGGGTGTTAAAGCCTCACTGACTTTTATACAATATTTGAGGAGGCAGATGAATTTCAGGATTCAGAATTTTGGAGGCTTAGAAAGCTCTGTGATGCATATATTATCTATTGTGTCAAAATCCTCAATAGGTTTTGATGCAACAACTGCAGTCAAATACATGGATATTTCTGTGGTCAAACCATTTAATAGTCTCACCAGGTCACACAAATAAAGACTATAAATAGTCTCACATCAGTTCAGGTCAGGCTTCACTACCAGATCAGTTCAGATCAGGTGAAGTATTGCCAGCAAATGAGTAATGAAAAAACTTGTGGGTTGGGAAAATGGCCGTGGCCAAACCTGGCAAGTCTGCCCAGAGGACTGCCACCCTGGGAATGCACATGTTTTTATCTGCACTTTGAATAGTTTTGCCTGCCTGCAGCCCAGGGCTCTGTTCCACCCATGCCATCCTCCCTGCTTCCTCCTCCTCCTCCCATCAGGAGATTTCTAGAGGGAAGAACTAGGACATGTATTCCTTTTTCTTCACATTATTCAGCAGCATTTTTATCATCTCCCATTCCTACCAGACAAGGGAAGAGGACTGAGATTGTGTGAGTTTGACCTGGAAGTTGGGTTATATAGGATACACTTGCTTGGCAGAGTGACAAGGAAATAGCAAAGGGATAATCCTATGTATTTGCAGTTTCCCAGGGAAGATAATGACTCAGTTATGGAAGGTGTTTTTTTTTTGTGATTTGCAAACCATCAATTCTGGATCTTGGGGATGACCAAATTCATTTAGAAGCTGACTCTGGGGATAGATTTGGATTTGACCTAAAGTCTCAGGGAATGGACTTTCAAAGCTGTGCATCACTTCCAGGAATTTGCCTTTAACAAAATCAAAAACTAGCACAAGGGTGTGAAGGGACACTGTTAGCGGTTATGTTATGATCTAAACCTTTTGCTTACATGTGTGCTGAGGCTGACACCCAAAAAAGTTGAAGGACTCGCTCAAAACCAGGACTCCTTGCTGGATCTCTTGACTCTGATCCTGTTTGAAATTGGCTGAGAGAATAAGAGAAGCTGATATCAGGGAGAGAACATGGATTATGTGCACAAACCAGTCAAGTCTCTTCCTTTATATAGCCTGGGGAGTTTAAAGGAGCTGGAGATACATTTGCAGCATTAACCTTCTGCAGTGGGCAAGAGTCTCTTCCTGACTTTTAAAAACATGAATGATGATTCAATAATAATTCAAGATCCTGGCCTGGGGCTTAGGCAGAGATTAGAGAGAATGCTTATAATGTCTCTAGCACATATTTTCTACCAAAGAAGTGATGGAAACTGTTATATTAAAAGTAAGGCCAGTCAATTGTTTTGCCATTTGATTACTTGTGTGTGTGTGCATGCACGCGTTTAAAAGATCTTCCTAGACAGAATTTCTGGAAAATTGGGAAAATGGGGAAATTTTCAACATTGTCACTTCCTACTGTGACTGGCATCCCAATCGCAATGAAATAATTATGATTATTAGTCTCTCAGGAATGCATTGCATTTCTCTTTATATGAAACTGGACTGAAGATTATTATTATGCTGCCTTATATAATGGAATTACTCAGATTTTGATAAATTATCTTTAAATATAACATGATTTATGTCATAACTCTTTGTAAGTCATTTTGGATGATTTGGATGCCAGCATTTTAGAAGTGACGCTGATGTTTCTCGGATCCTTTGAGAGGAGGAAGTTCACATCATCATGGAATGAAGCCACCAGAGAAGAGTCAGAGAGGGGACTCCCACCCCAGCGAGCTGGCAAGCATTCCTTTTGGTTTAGGTTCACTCTCTACTCCCTCTGCCCTCTTTGTCAACCTCAAACAGGAAAGAAACAATGGAGAGGTGAGAGAGAATTTGCAAGTCTTAGACCCAAAGCCTGTAGGCAACTCTATGACTGAGTAAATGATTTGTCATCAAGAGGAAAAATGACAGGGCTGGACTGAATCTGTTAATTCATCAGACTTTTAATAGAATATCTATTATGTACTATGTGTTAGCCATAGAGTTGACTAATTGGTTCATCAAGTTCACAGATATTCCCACAGAATATTCTAAGCTAAGGACATAAGAAGGTTAAAGGCATTCCCTCATAATAACCTCTATGATGAAAACTATGCTTACTTGCCACTTCGCCCTGTTGGTTCTTCTTCCAGACTGACCCACAACCACAGAAGATAAACTGGGTCTTCTTCGATAAGGAGGTGATTGTGAGCGATATTGAGTTCACCTCTTTGGTTCCTGGGTTATGCCCACTTACTAAGGGCTGATTATCTGGGATCTAGAGTGCTGCTCTTTTCATTCTAGAATTCTGTACAGCTCATCGCTTGTGTCTGGGACCAGCGTGGTGTTTTTTCTGCTGATTTGTCTAGAGTATCTTTTTAAGAAGTTTAAAAAACAGAAACAGGAGTAGATTCTACCTTTAGAAGGACCAAACTCATAGGAACTGGGTAATTTATAATTTTTATAGAAAACAATATTTTAAAATTTTACTTTCAAAGCTGTCCACCCACTTCCCTTTGACTAATTAGCTACAGCGTCTAGGGTTTGAGATAGATGTTAAGAAAATTCTACATTTTATTTTTCTCATACTCTAAGACATCATAAAACAGAATAACATTTTTCTCATTTGGGCATGAAAAAGATTTATGAGGTTATGTGTATTCTGAAAATTATAAAATTGTAGAATAAATAAAGAGAAGAGTGAGAAAAATAAAAATAGGGCTAATAAAACGGAAAAGTTTGAGAAAACAAGTGTGTGAAATAATGTTATATTTTTACAATTGTTAGGAAAAATAGGTATATAATTATGCCCTTTGGCCAATGCTTCTATCATACAAACAACTACCTTCTAAAGTATTTAATGTGTGAGAGTTCTGATTTTATATGTCAGATGTTATTACTTAGGCAGAGTTTTAAGGAAGAATTTTCTACTGAAAGGAATTTATGGTTCATACAAGTTACTTATTTTTGAGGAGCCAACTATTTAAAATAGTAAGTACATGTACAAACAACAATAAAACCCTGACTAAGGGATTTTAGTAAATCTTGGATCTTTATTTTCAATGTGGGGTTGTTTAAGATGAGAATGAATAAAATTACACTGGATTATATTTAGATATTTATGATATGTTTGAAAGTTGAAAAGCAAGTGTAGGAAATAAAGAAATGCTTTTTATCCCTCTCATTTAATATTTTAAAAGGAATTTAAGTGCCTTAAAAAACAACAGTTGCTTTTTGACAGTAATCTCTTCGGCAGGCATGGAAAGGGGAAGCCTTTATATCTTTGTATTTTTAGTTCCTAACAAAGGACGACTGTGCTTGACTGGCGAGAACATTAACCCCCATCTGCCCTCAAACGTAATCTGTGGTCATATTGTGCCAACTAAACTGGTGAACACTCACAACAATTAATTATCTGAGGTTCCCCAAACATCTGGAATTTTGGCACCCAGAACCAAAACATCTGGACATTTGTTGGAATTTGATGCTTGTTTTCCAAGTTTGACATTGTGTCAGAATAATCATAGCCACCAAGTACTTCCTATGTGCCAGAGCCAGGCTAAATATTTTACCTGCCTTCGCTTGCTTAACCCTCAACAAGTGAATGAGTCCTGAATGATGAATACATTCATTTCACAGATGAGGGTTCTGGGGCTCAGAAAGGGAAGAACAGAGCTGAGGGGAGGACCCCTGTGGTCTAATGATAAACCTTGGGCTGTTAAGTACATCCTGCACTGTTGCCAGAACAACTACAACTACAGAGGGTCAGAACAACCAATGGTACAGATCCAATACAGGACTACACTAGTCAAAGAGGAGACAGCATAACATCGAAGTGAAAAACACTACTCAGAAATATCACTGATGCTAACCAATTTGGTAATCCGGGGGAAACTTGTCTTTTTCTTGAATTACTCTGATTGAAATTAGAGTTCATTAAACATTGAAAAATTCACCTGATAATTGTCTATTCCGTGGATTACACTTTGGGTAATCAAATAACTGAAAATAGTTGCATCTGCTTCGTCAAGTTAAAGAATTGAGAACATGAACAAAATAAAGTACACAAAGACAAACTGAATAAAGTTGGGAACTGATATCTCAACTCAAGATGAGTATTCCAGTTCTTGTTCATAGTTGCTATCACCTAAACTATGTAATCGTAAATTATTTAATGTCTTAAGCCTCAGTTTTCTCATTTTCAAAGACAAATAAATAACAAAACCTACTCATCCTACTTTGCTGAAGGAGAGGATAAACTAATGCACATAAAAGTACTTTAATCCAGTGCCTGGCTCAGAATATGGTCTCAAAATGTTAGTTACTATTATTATCATAAATATTTGTTATAGCTTAAGCTAGTACGTGAGGGAACTGGAATTCAGAACTACACCTGACGCATAGCCCTGCCAGCAGGAAGCCACTGGAGAGTAGGGCAACCTCAGGCCAACTTTCACCCTCTCTCCTTGTTTATAGCTATTCACAGAGAAGAAAGGAAGTTTCACTTCCTCTGCTCCTTCTGCCCCCTGCTGGCTGGGGTAGGGGCAAGAGGCTATGGAGGAGCTGGAAGTCAGTTTGCCTTCCTGCCTACTCCCTTTCACTTCTCTCTGCCAGGGCTTCAGATTTCTTTAAACATTAAATCTGAATAACCCTAACTTCCTACAAAAGGATGTGAGAGCATGAATATAATCATTGCCTCTTTAGTGCTGTAAAATTTTACGGTTATGTAGAAATTCAATGTTAAAAATAAAACCTCAAAAACTCACTGATGAAATTTCTCTGGATAAATAATTAGTTATACCCAGAGACACATTGAGGGGGTAGTAGATTTTTTGACTTTTCAACACAGACAGATGGTTTACCCATCTTCAGCATTTAGAACTTTCTGAGGAGCATTATATAATCTGAGTGCAGTTACCAAATGAAATAAGAAATTCCTCGTTTGGCAGATGGAGCTTGCATATCGAGTTCATAAACTTTAATACTTCTCCCAAGTCCAAAATCAGAGACAACCTGCTCCAAGTCAGTTTCCCATTTGCACTTAATTAGGGAGTGTGTTTTGGAGGTCAGTGAAAATCAGTGGAGGACATTTTCATAATAACTTTCCTCACAATAAAATTATTTGGGAGGCAGCTCTCCAACTTTTTCTGGAATGAGGGCAAGAAAAACGGGGACACAGAGTGAAGTTATTGGATACCTTATCTGGAACTGCCCAAAAAGTTGTCTGGGATCCAAAGAACACAAAGTACCTTCTGGATCAAGGGAAAAGAGCCAAATGCTTTTATATTCCCGACAATTTTCATAACTGTGCAATTTCACACAATTTTAAGGATTCCAAATACTAGAGAACAAAAACCTTCACAGGGCTGTAATCATGTTACACTTTTAGAAGTAGAGGCAGCAATCTCCTGGTTAAGGAAAATGTAAAAGTTTGAGTAGAGTGATGGTTGGTAGTTAGAACAGATAGCCACACTGTTACTTACTGGATGATCTTGTGCACTTGAGTTTCTCAAAGATAATACAAGGAGCCCCAAACATGTTACACTTCCTTTATGGATACGTGGCATCCTTGTAGCCATACAAAAACATATTACACTTGTGTTGGACTTGTCTTAAAACATTCTAGAGAATCAGAGGATAGATTCTAAGTGACAAACTCTGAGTAGAAAATCTAATCAGAGACAGTCAATTTCCTTAATAGATTAGGAATCTATGAGACTCAGACAGGCTCATAAGTTCTCCATAGTTGTTTATTTTTCTTTCTTTTTTAAAACTAATATTTTAGCTACTTCTAACTTTCATTTGGTTTTTACAATCCCCACTAATCCAGGAAAACATGGCCAAGATCCACAATTTCTGACTTGTGGTTGATAAGCTTTTATCGTAATGTAGAACCTTTGGCTGCAACATGTTGAAAAGCTCTTTAGCCTCATATACAGAACATGGTTAACCTTTTTGCCTTTTATACACACACATGTGCGCGTGCACACACACACACACACACACACACACACACACACAGCTCGAGGTAGGATTGGTTACGTTTATACTGTGTAGGTTCAGTGATAAATTGTCCTGAGATGAAGTCTTGAGGCTTCTAAACCAAATTCCCCTCAAAGGCAGTTCATATGTCAAGTTGCTACATTCACCAAATGACTGAAGTGTAACCATAACCAATGCAGCATGACCAATGCATCAGAGTGAATGCACAATTCCTCTTTAGTCTTTTAATTTGATAGTGATGATAACAGGGAATTTGTCATACTTTGTTTCCAATATTTGGCAGACCATTCAGATTATGGTCTTTACCAGTTACCTGTCTATAAATCACTCTAAATTCAGCTCAGATGGTATTTTGTTTTTCTGTTAAGAGAAGTTACCCAGTTGGATATATTAATTTTATGAAGCTTCAATGTTTTAGGCTGCTGTTTTGTGGCCAGGATTGTGTGGTAGGCAACCTCTAAGATTATAGTCATGGATGGATGTGAGAGTTGGACTATAAAGAAAGGTGAGTGCAGAAGAATTGGTGCTTTTGAACTGTGGTGTCGGAGAAGACTCTTGAGAGTCCCTTGGACTGCAAGGCGATCTAACCAGTCCATCCTAAAGGAGATCAGTCCTGGGTGTTCATTGGAAGGACTGATGTTGAAGCTGAAACTCCAATACTTTGGCCACCTGATGTGAAGAGCTGAATCATTTGAAAAGACCCTGATGCTGGGAAGGGTTGAGGGCAGGAGGAGAAGGGGACGACAGAGGATGAGATGGTTGGATGGCATCATTGACTCAATAGACATGAGTCTGTGTAAACTCTGGGATTTGGTGATGGACAGGGAGGCCTGGCATGCTGCAGTTCATGGGGTCGCAAAGAGTCGGGCACGACCGAGTGACTGAACTGAACTGAGCTGAAGATGACCCTGGATTATCCCTGCCTCCTGGTATTGAGGCTTTCACGCAATTCTCTCCCTTTCAATGTGGACCAAAGTTGCTGACTTACTTCTAATAAGTAGAATATGGCAGAAGCCATGGGATTAGGTTGTAGAAGAATGGGCTTCCACCTTGGGTGTCTTCTCTTGAATGCTCTTTCTTGTAAGCTTCATGCTGGAGGAAATACACTGCCATATTGGGTACTGCCCCGTGGAGAAATCCACATGGGGAAGACTTGATGACTCTGGCCAACAGTCAGGAAGTAACCTGAAACCTGCCAAAGCTGCGTGAGTGATAGCTGGGTAGAAGTGGATCCACCCAGTCAAACCTTGAGATAACTGCAGCCCCAGCTGATACCTTTGTTGAGGCCTTGTTAGAGACTCTGCCCCAAAATGCACCCAGCTAAGCCACATGCATATTCCTGACCCATAGAAATTATGAGATATTATCCAAATTGCTAACTATTGTGGTAATTTGTTACATAGCAATTGATAACTAATACATATTTCTACCATTATTGTTGTTGTTTAGATGCTAAGTCATGTCCAACTCTTATGCAACCTCATGGACTGTCCATGGGATTTTCCAGAAAAGAATACTGGAAAGTGAAGTGAAAGTCACTCAGTCATGTCTGACTCTTTGCTACTAGTCTATGGAGTTCTCCAGGCCAGAATACTGGAGTGGGTAGCCTTTCCCTTCTCCAGGGGATCTTCCCAACCCAGGGATCGAACCTAGGTCTCCTGCATTGTAGGCAGATTACCAGCTGAGCCACAAGGGAAGTCCAAGAATATTGGAGTGTGTAGCCTATCCCTTCTCCAGGGGATCTTCCCAACCAAGAAATCGTACTGGGGTTTCCTGCTTTGCAGGTGGATTCTTTTCCAACTGAGCTATCAGGGTACATCCAGAGTTCGCTTACTTTCCTAATAACAGCCAGCTAGCACTCTGTTCTGAGGGAAGTGGCTGCCGAAGAAGGGAAGGTCCTGCCCCACAAGGCAAGAGGTTTTGTCTTCAAGAGCTACCCGATATCCTTTCCTGACTGAGAGGATAATAATAGCAATAAATCCCAGAAAAACCTGCCTTGGAATGCACTGAACCTAACATAGGCAAGACACCATATATCAAGAGTTGCAAGAAATAGTCATCATGTTCAGACCTGAGCCAGGAAGGTATTCTTAGGATTGATTCCTAGGGTTCTTGATCAAGGGGGCCAAAACACTAAGCATAAGCAAGCAACTATTTATTGATTTGGGGACTCTTTAGTAGGACATAGCTATTGTGGACTTTCCCGGTGGCTCAGTACTCTTGCCTAGTGAATCCCATGGACAGAGGAACCTGGCGAGCTACAGTCCATAGGGTCACACAGAGTTGGACACGACTGAAGTGACACAGCAGCAGCAGTTATTATCCTAGTTAATACCTCAAAGTATTAGAGAAAAAGCTGTGCCCTTAGAAACTTGGGAAAGGTAAATGGCAAGCACTAAGTGCAGGGGGGATGCTTGCTTTACTGGAATGGATTGTCATTTCCATCTCCATGGAATCTTCCCAACCCAGGAACTGAACCCACTGCCCTTGCTGTGTCTCCTGCCTTACAGGTGGCTTCTTTACCTCTGAGCCACCAGGGAATCCCATTTTTACCTTATTGATGGTTAAATATCATAGAGCATACTATTCTTAAACATGGTTTGTTTTCAAATGCTGACTGTAATGATCCGTACTCTTTGGCAGCCCTCTATCCAACAGAAAAAAAGGCTAGAGTTTTTGTTTCTAGAATTAATGAACATATCAAGCAGGTGTGATAAAGCCCCATTTTACATAAGATGTGGGTCATCTTCAGCATCATATAAAAAAGGGGAAGATGAGTGAACAATAAATGAAAGGAAAACTATTTTTGAAGTGTTTTTTTTTCTATTGATTTCTGATGACTTTTCCAGAATGATATTTTTTTCTGAGCATTTACAAAATTCCTTTTCTATAAAGTCAAATCAGATTGTCTTTCTTCAATCCCTGTAGCTATATATAGACTCAGTGAGAAGGGAAATGTGGCTTTTGATTTCATCTATTCATTCCTCGACGAGACACAAATGCGTCAAAGTCCTAACAGCTTAGCCTCCTTAAATAGTTTGTTGTGAAATAGAATAACTCAGGGTGTTCTGTCCAAAGTGGATTTTTTTTTCTTTAGAAAATTTAACAATACATGTCTCAGGGTCAGAAGGATGAGGTGGATCAATGCTGAGAGCCCAAGACCATAGCAGTCACGTTAAAACAATATTGTTTGTCCTCCCCTTCATTTCCTCAGAGGTGCACAATACTCTTTCCTCTCCACCCTGCAGCTCTCGTTCTAAAATTGTTTTGGACCTTTGGGGGCCTTCTATATTAAGACTAGAGGAAACTGGAACCATTATTTGTTCTTTCTTCCAAACACTTTTCCTGTATGTGATAAACTGGTTGAATGAGGGAAAGGAGCTTCTCGTGAGCCTCTGAGCTCGCCTCCCCCGACCCCTCTCACTGGCCATGAGCAAACTGTCTTCTCCCCGCTTCTGTCCTGGTCCCCCATCTTCAACTCTCTTCGACATCCCTTAATGCCCCCTCTGCCTTCCAGAACTTGCCAAAGAGCCAATGAGGCTGAGGAGAAGGAAGGAAAAATCACCACCAACAGAAGGCCATTCAGAATTTTCTCGCCTGCCCTGAAAGCCTGAGGCAGTTTCCTCATGCAAGCACAGTTGGCGAATTCTCCCAGGTAACTAGTTTCTTGGAAATTTGCAGGGTTGTAGAATCATCTTGCTTTGAATCTTAGGAATGTCTGAAATACCAGACAAGTACTCTTCCCACAAAGTTATGTTAAGAGGTTTAATTACCAGAAAGTACTGTGTATCATACATATCAAAATTTAAATGAGAGGAGCAAACCTGGCCAATAAACTTTCTGAGACAACTCAGTGTTGCCAGAACCTATTTTTCTGTGTCTATAACAGAAAATGTAAGGTATGTTTCTTCCTTCAGTTTCCTCTGGAATTAGGCTGGTCCTGTCATTTTATCCAGTGGTTACTTCTGGTGAATCTATAGGGCAAGCTGTCATTATTGATCGTTTATGTGGCTTTTCTTCAATCCACAGTACAGTTAATATGCATTTCTTGATTTTTCCAAGGGTTGGGAAGAACATGGTTTATTTGCTGGAGGTTGCTATTTTTTTCCCTCATCTTATATTCTTCCTGCCTTTTGCAATCCAACAATTACTTCCTGTGCCTACTGTGTTCCCCAGAGGCTTTTCTGTTCTTAAATTGAGTTTTCTACTGACTGTCTGTAGTACAGCCTTGAATTCGAGTTTTATTATAAATTGAAATTAAAGCTGTCCCAAGTGTAACTAGAATTTCATCTCTTCCAATGCCAAGCCCTATTGCCTCTCCAGTGTCAACAGAGAACTTTCCTTTTTCAAGATTTGCAAAATTTAAAATCATACCTTCCGGATATAAGAGAAGAGAGTTTGCATAGTCACGAAAATGCGTGGATGGGGAGATTCATGGTTCTTTCTCTCCTCCCTCCCTCTCCTTTTTTACTTCCCAAGAGGATCACTGGCTTCACTTTGTATAGGCCCTTAAGATCTCTCTGCAGAAACAGGAACAGGTTGACTAATGGTTCAAAGACATATTCATGCTTTCGTGATCAGATATATCTCACTCTGGTCCCTTCTGTAAAACTAAAGGTGTGTCACCTCACAGCATATGTTATGATTGCCCAATGAATTGTGTGCTCCTTCTGAAGCAAAATGCTTCTAACAGATGACTTATGAAAATCATCCTTGCAGTTCTGTGATGGAAAACAACCATTATTAAAGAACTGAGTTTGAGCAAAAAAATAAAATTTTCTTAAATATATATATTCCATAAATAAGATATACTGAACACATATATTCAATAAATGCATACATATGTTCTATATAATCAATTGCTAGTTATCAAATATGTAATGACTTTGGGGCTTTATTCCAGCAAGTTCTGTGACATTGTCAAGTCCCTTATGCTTTCTAAGCTCAGTTTCAACATCTGTAATAAGTGAGGAAGTGAAAAATATTTCCACTCTGCCTCTGTAGCTCCTCATGCTCTGCTCTTGTGACTTTCCTTTTGGTTTGGATATGGGTGGTGTGGGCAATCAAAATCCACCCATCCTCAGGCTTGCCAATCAATAGATTCAACATTCTCCTCTCAACCCACTTCAATTAGAATGACTCAGAAGAAGCCATATAAACTATAAGAGTTTATTTTTCACTCAGTCCTTCAATTGGCCTCATGGAGCTTCAATTTAATTTTATGTAATAAATAAATCTTTATTTATTTATTTGGCTGCACTGGGTCTTTAGTTGTGGCATGTGGCATCTAGTTCCCTGACCAGGGATTGAACCCAGGGCCCCTGCCTGGGGAACATGGAGTCTTAGCCACTGGACCACCAGGGAAGTCCCTGGAGTCATTTGTGAATGATTTGATGATAAGGAGGAAGGACAAAGAGGAAGAAAATCAATGGCCTTAGTCCATTCACAAGCTGGGTTAGAAAGCTGTCTTTCGTTTCCCATTGCCTGTGTACAGCTTCATCTCAAGCAGTCCCTCTGGACATTCTGGGCTTCCTTTCTAGAGGGCAGAACCTCTGTGGGCTCTGAAACCTCAGTATGGTGATGTGCTCTCCTCTGTGAAGGTGAGGTATTTGAAAACCACGTAGAGGAGCAGCCCTTTCAGTCATACTTCTGGTAATGGTGATGACAAAAGTGGAGCCATGTATCCTCTGCCCTGTCTTCTGGCAGGAATGCTTGTATAAAGACTGACTGACGGAGTCCTGGAGGGTATCACATCTATGGTCAGTTTTCATCTATTTGTGAGTTATTCTTATATGGCGTAAACTGGCTCTTATTAATGAACAGTTATTTTAATACCTTGACACAGCTAAATGAAGTAAATGTGCACTTGTTTCCTACCTGGCTGATGGACCTATTGACCATGAGAATGACATTTTATTAGTATGGTATAAAGAACTAGGAAACTTTATTCCTATTAATACCCAGCCTTCAGGGTGAACCACACTGATGCTCTCCTTTACTGAGAAACATAATATTTTTCTTATTAGAATCTTATTTTTCTTGTTTCAGAATCTTCAAGAGAAGTAGAGTTTGTGATCACAACCTCTGCCATGTTGAAGGATACATGATAAATGCCTTTCTGGCCCATCTTTGTCAAAAGAATTTTTCTTATGTCCAAGAAACCCACAAATTATGCTAATAGAAGCACCTTCCAACAGAAAATATTTCAAGAGGGGTTTTCATCATTTGCTTGCTTCATATGATTTATTGAATGAAAAATAAGATTTCATCACCGCAGTTAGTGGAGACAGTCCTGAAAGCACAGAGTCAGCAGGTTGTATGCAGTTGCCTGGGGAAGAGAGGAAGATGTGCAGAACTTGGTGACCTCTCAACCAGGATGTTGTGACTCTCCAGCATCTGCCGGGTCCACTATACGGCTCACTAAGGCTCTAAGCCATGATCAAGTCTCCTTGGAGCCCCAACTTCTTTCCTGTTAGCCACTCAGTCATGCCCAACTCTTTGTAACCCCACGGACTGTAGCCCACCAGGCTCCTCTGCCCATGGACTCTCTGGGCCAGAATACAGGAGTGGGTAGCCATTTCCTTTTCTTGACCCAGGGATTGAACCTGAGTCTCCTGCATTTTAGGTGGACTCTTTACCGTCTTTACCATTACTGCCCTGGTTGAGCCACCAGGGAAGCCCAACTTCTTTCTTGGGTTCCCTTAATTTTCAGAAATGTTAATATCACCAAAATCCATTGCGTTGTGTTTGTATCATAAATTTTACCTTTTGAAAGCTCATCACATACTATTATACATCACCATTTTTGACCTTTATAATGGGCCGGTGAGGTAGGTAGGACCAGAATTATTACCCTGGTGTCTAAACTAGTAACTGATCTCATAGAGGCTCAGTGACTTTTTAAAGATCAGATAGCTACTAAGTGATGGCCTGAAAATTCAGAGAACCTAAGAAAGAAATTAAGGCTTTTGAAGGTAAAACTTATGATACAAACACAAAGTAATGGGTTCTGGTGATAGTAACATTTTAATATGAAATCCTCCTGGTTCAGTAACTTAATTAAAGAGGACGAAATATATACATATATTTGTATGGTCAGGAGCTTTCGAATTCCTTCCCCTAAACTAACAAAACTCATACACTTTGGTTAGCTTTTCTGTGTCCCAGCCTTTCAGTAAGCTGACATCACAGCAGAGGTTAAAATAAGGAAACAGACACTGGCCAAGATATATGCGTTTATGCGTGTGTGAGTGAGTATGTGTGTGTGTGTGCATTTAGGAAAATGTACCTTTGACCTAGCTACTACATATGTTCATACAATTAAAAAAGGAATAATGACTCATTAACCAAACAAGTCCTAGAAAAAAAATACTCATTTAATACAATCACAGTGACTTCCTCGCTGTTTCCACTTCATTGCTGCTTATGTGAGTAAAAACAACATGCTAAACGGAGACTTTCAGGATCCCGTGGGACCAATTAATGCCACGTGACTTCCTCCCTGCCTTCCATGAAAATAACTATATTATAATGGTCTGTGATATTAATATCAGCTTTGGAAAAGTCAGGCAGCGGCTCCATAGGGAAGGAAGTGGCCTGAGCAAGAACTGTGGAATGTGCAGTATTTGACAGACTAGAGGCCACATCTTTTTATAAGCTGCATCACACAGTTCAATGAGGTGGGGGCACCATATGGGCTCCTGGGTTAATTAGGGTTAAAAGGCCACCAGGGTAGTCAACCTCTGATCTTGAACTCCAAGAAAATGTGGTTATGTCAGGGGGAGGGAGGGGATGGGGAAGAATGGAAATTAAAGTTCTCAGAAATAAAACCATTTCCAAAGCATTTTTCCCCCTGAATTTCTCCAGATTTCTGCCCACCACAGAGGCAGGATGTGTTTTGACAGCCTCTGTTTGTGTTGGAGTGTAGGCTTGGGATGAAGACTGGTGGGTACACCTCCCAAGTGTGTTGAGTAGTTTGGTGGGGTTTTCCAGCAACTCCAGAATTTAGGGCAGAACCAAGGGGTGTATGAGCCACAACATCCGTAGCCCTACTCCAGGGTTCCCTCAAATGCAATTGGAAGAACCCCAGATTCATACTCCACCCAGGTCCCAATCCAATCCCACTCACTGTAGAGTCTTGCAGAGATTCAGCCTTCTCCCTGTGGCAAGTCAAACTCTCCTCTCTAGCATAAATTGACGGACCAGTCAATTTTCTTGCTTGTAAATTGCTGTAGTGCATTAATTCCGCTCAAGGGTGGTCCTCAAGCACAATGGAGAATAAAAATCCCCCTGAGAGCAGATGTTTAGCGGTATGTCTGATTATCCAGGAATGATTGCCTAAGGCAATGATCTAGATCCAATTCCTAGACACTGGCTAATGGTTTGGCCAGACAATCTGAGGAAAGACAATCAGAAGAAAAAATGTTGGAGAATTGGTAATACAGAAGTTTAGGGTAAAAGCTGGTTATGCTACTTAGAATGAGCCCAGAATATGAGAATATTTGTACTAAATTTGTAGGCCCATCAAAATGGCCCCCTATCGAGAGATTTTTAAACAATCAGGAGGACAGAAGACTCTCACTGAAGTTATCCTTCAGGGTCCTCTCCTGGTGTTTAATCAATTGTCCCATAAATGAAACAGCTATGTTGGCAAAAATCGATCTAATGACATGAACTAATGGCTAACCATCCTACCATGAGGTACCTCAGCCGAGTCTCCCATTGGCCAGGAGTAGCAGCAAGGCCTGAATACAAGGATGGTGCTATATCTGGGAGAGACAGTCAACTATGCAGTAGGAACTGATTATTTTGGACACGTCTATCATGGAAGGGACAGTCATATGTAGGTTTGTTTTCACTGTCCCACTGTGTTTTGCTAACACTTGCATCAGTGTGGTTTAAACTCTTAAACATCATAATGAAATCCTTACTCTACATATCTTTGTTTTATAAAATCATTGATTTTCTTGACATTTATTTTCTGAATCTCTTGAAATAACACTTAAGATGACTCTATATAACTGAACTATAATAAAAATTAAAATTGCAAGTTTATTGCTGTGAGCAACTCATTTTACAGGGAAAAAAATAAGGCAATGGGCTAATGACCATACAATTCACTGTTCTAACAGCAGTTGACATTATAGAAACATGGAATCATCTACTGAAGACTCAGATATCATTGAGTCTTGAGTTGAGTCATTGATGTCACTGAGTCATTGAGTTGGCTGGTAGACAACTTCTTGCATATCTGGAGTGCTATTCTTCATTCAGGATGAAACATATACTGTGAATTAATGGTGACTAAATGGTTTTCTTTCTTCCAGTTCTAGAACACAGAGATTTAAGAGATTTGGGGGAAGAAATATGGGTAAACACACACAATCACATCTAAAAACCCACTACCAAAATTTTATGTTCTGTCCCTAGACTCTGGTGGTTCAGTAATTTTAGTCCCTAGTGGAAATTTGATTTCACTGAGACATTACAATAATTCTGTAAAACTGAGAGCTGAAACAATCACTTGAGCATTCAAGGATTCTCATGCCATTGAAAACTGTGACGAGGAAGTTGGGTTTTTGCTGGGTTGCTGGATCCTGACTATCGTAAAGAAGGAAAGGAAGGACCATGGACACAATCCAAGGGTACCTCTTGTACTATTATTTTCAGTGGGAAAGATGAGTAGAAGACTACCGCAGTTTACTCAAACAGAAAAAACAAGGGCTCAGATTTCTAAAGGTGAAATTTCAGGTTTAGTTTGCCCTACTCTGCTAGCTGAAGCAGAGAACATGGAATGGTGGTGATTGCATGAAAAAGCCGCAAGTACTAGCTAGAGTCCATACATAGAAATGTCTGTTGTGTACACAGTATGTGTTGTTATTGGTGGTGGTTATAATTACAATTCAATCTTCAATTTTAGAAATTTAAGGTGGGAATGGAACAGGAGGAACGGACAATGGCCATAGAAAATGGACTGAAATTGGAAGGAATAAAAAATAAAACTTACTATTTTCTCTGTTTGGGGAAAGAGTGGGTATGGTTTTGGTTGCCTGAGATGGGCTACCAACGCATATGTGCATGTTAAGTTGCTGCAGTCGTATATCTGACTCTGCGACCCAATGGTCTGAAGCCCACCCTTCTCTCCACTCCATAGGGATTCTCTAGATAAGAATACTGGAGTGGGTTGCCATGTCCTCCTCCAGGCTATTTTCCCAACCCAGGGATCAAAGCAGCATCTCTTACCTGTCCTGCATTGACTAGCATCACCTGGGAAGCCCTGGGATATCAATATTGTATAGAAATACTTTTGGAAGTGTGAGTTTGAGAGAAAGTGTTTATGAGTATGTAAAGCAGAGAAAGGAATAAATTATAGCAGGCTTGAGTATCCAGAATCTGAACATTCTTTTTATTTTGGAAGAATCCCCAAATAGGTGTGATAACAGGATCCTACTTTCCACTTTTCTACTAAGCAAACAAAGAGGGTGGCTATTTCGTCTCTCTGCCTCCTGATATCAGTTTGTCCGTGTGGTCTAGACTTGGTCAATCATATTTAGGATCACACCCAGGACTTTGAAACCCAAGGGAGTGATATACAGACAAAGTGGCAGGTAAGAATCTTTTTTATGATGGCAAGGACAGCAGAGTTGTGAGTCTTGAGGTGGGGTCAGCTAATGTTTAAGGTGTATGTGGTGACAATGAACGTAAGAGCACATGTTGAGAGCTGGAGATATTTTAAACAGATTGCTTCTCTGCTGTGAACTCAGCTATATTTTTAGGTAACTCACCTTGATTACCATCCATTTTCTGTGTCAGGTTCTCCAGGCTTCATGTTGATTTGGGAGCAATCCAACATCCTTCCAATGAATTCTTTTTCAGCTTAAGATGGCTACAGACAATTCTTCTTATCTGGGCAGAAGTATAATGGCTCAAGTTGCCATTCATCCTACCTGGATAACTTCACTGCAGTCTTTTCTCATGAATCTGGCAGATACTGGGGTCACTTTGTTGGTCATTATCTTGGTACAAGACTTCTCTTTTCACCAAAGACTCACTGCTTCTCTGATTTTCTCTGTAGTGACTGTTCAGACGTCTTCTTTTAGTATAAGAAGTCTTTCCCTTTGAGAGCATGGCATGCTTTTTCTTAGGACTGGATTAGGAGAAAATGTGATGAGATCATAACAATGAACAAAGGAAAATTGTCCTTAAAGTTAACCCCAGCTTTTTTGTTGAGGATTGATTAGAAGAATTCTGACTACCTTAATTCAAAGTGAGTTCCTTTCCCATAGCATTAAAGACATGCTAATTTGCTTTACATTTTTAAAATGTAAAGTCACTTCTTGGAGCTAGCAATTAACTCCAATATGTTCCAAACTTCTTCTTTCCAGACCACCCCTTAGGACATTAAACATTTTATCTCCTTAGTGCTCTTTAATATATTTTAAATTGCCCCCACCCCTAGTGGAAATCCAGGGAATTTGGGACCCTTACCATAGAACCATAGCTTTACTAGCCAGAGTTCCATTAAGTGATGAAATATAGCTTAGATTTTTTTCAGAATAATGGAAGCAGAAAATGGTTTAATGGAAAAAAATGATGATTCATTCATTTAATATTTTTTGTTCAAAAGTATTTGTTGAGCAGCTATTATGCACCAGGCATTACCCTCATCACTGGAGGTTTGTGGTGGTGGTTTAATCACTAAGTCATGTCTGACTCTTGCAGCTTCATGGACTGTAGCCTGCCAGGCTCCTCTGTCCATGGGATTTCCCAGGCAAGAATACTAGAGTGGGTTGCCATTTCCTTCTCCAGGAGATTTATATATGAACAATATAAAATGTCTTATATTGTACTTATTTTGGGGGGGACACAGATGGTAAACAGATTTAAAAGAATTATATTTGATGATGGTAAGTACTATTGAGAGAAATAGGACAGGGTAAAGGTTTTGGGGTGTGATAAGAGCAGGAATACGTGCTCAAGAGACTATGAAAAGGGCAACGTACTCCAGAATGAGCATTAGGAAGATTACTAGATGTAGTGGGGAACCAGAACTTACAGAGACTATTGTAAGGATTCATGCTTTGGCTTCAAGATGGAAAGATGTTTGAAATTTTGGATCAACGGATGGCATTAGCTGACTTAGCTTTTCCCCCCGAGGACAAATACATTTTAAAAAATTGAGGTAAAATTTACATACCATGCAATCATAAATTTTAAGCGTACTCTCAGGTGATTCTGACAAATGTATTCATTTCATAGAACCAATACCTCTGAATAAAATACAGTTTTATCATCCCAGAAATTTTTCTGATTTCTCTGCCCAATTTCTGCCCTTAGGCAACAACTATTTCAGTTTTAAAAAATCATAGCAAGTAAATTATATTTGTCCTAAACTTTTATTGAAACAGAATCATATGGTACAGCTATTTTATTGAAGTAGCTTTCCATTAGAGGTGATTGTCAAGAAATATAGCCTGAATGTCATGTGTGCAGCCCAGCTGTGACCACATGGTATTTAGAGCAATAGAATTATTCTCTTACGGCTGTCTTCTTCCACTGAGCATGTTTTTGAGAGTTATTCATGTTGTTGTACAAATCAATAATTCATTATTATTATTACTGAACAGTACCTTATTATATGACTATGTTGCACATTATCTATTTGCCTATTGATAATGATTTGGGTCATTTTGTTTGTTTTGTTTCCTTGTTTATTTTTTCCAATATTAATAAAGCTACCATGAACACTTCTGGGTTTTTTTGGATGTAGGCTTTCATTCCTCTTTAGTAAATACCTGGAAGTGCAGTTTCTGGGTTATAGACTGAAGGTATCCTTAAAATGATAAGAAAATGCCTAATAGTGTTGTGGGTTTCCCTTGTGGCTCAGCTGGCAAAGAATCCGCCTGAAGTGTGAGAGACCTGGGTTTGTTCCTTGGGTTGGGAAGATTCCCTGGAAAAGGCTACCCACTCCAGTGTTGTGGCCTGGAGAATTCCATAGACTACAGTCCATGGGGTCGCAAAGAGTTGGACACAACTGAGCGACTTTCACTTCACTTTACAATAGTGTTTCAGGGCTTCCCCGGTGGCTCAGTGGATAAAGAATTCACCTTCAATGCATTAGATGCAGGAGATGTGGGTTCAGTTCCTGGGTCAGGAAGACCCCTGGAGGGGGACATGGCACCCCACTCCAGTATTCTTGCCAGGAGAATCCCATGGACAGAGGAGCCTGACAGACTACAGTCCATAGGGTCACAAAGAGTTGAACACGACGGAAGTGACTGAACATACGTGCATGCAATAGTATTTTAAAGAAATTGTACCATTTTATTCTCCCATCAACACTGTAAGAGAGTCTTAGTTGCTCAGCATGCTCTGGAAAATTTGGTGTTATTAGCTTTTAAATTTTTAGCTTTATTCTTTACATTTATATACGATATAAACTTCATCTTACAGTGTTAATAGTTTTGCTTTAAGTGGTTAATTTCTTATAAGGAATTTTTTTTTAATACTCAAATATTACTTTATTTCTCTCAGTGACATGGTGCAGTTTTTCCTTATTTCTTTTTTTTTTTATTATTGTTTTTGCCATACATTGTCATGATATCACCATGGGTTTACATATGCTTCCCCTCCGGAACCCCCCTCCCTCCTCCCTCCCCCCCGGGAAATCTCGCTGCACCAGTCCCGAGCATCAGTCCTGGGCTGGCGATTGATTAGACACATGACAATTAACATGCTTCAATGCCCTTCTCCCATATCATCCCACCCTTACCCTCATCCACAAAGTCCACGAGTCTATTCTATACATCTGCGTTCCTTTTGTTGTTTCCCATGCTGGGTTCTCGTTACTGTCTTTCTAAATTCCATATATATGTGTTAATATACTGTATTGTTGTTTTTGCTTCTGGCTTACTTCACTCTGGATAATGGGCTCCAGTTTCGTCCATCTGAGTAGAATTGCTTCAAATGAATTTTTTTTTAATGCTGAGTAATATTCCATTGTGTATATGTACCACAGCTTTCTTATCCATTCATCAGTTGATGGGCATCTAGGTTGTTTCCATGTCTTAGCTATTGTAAACAATGCAGCGATGAACATTGGGGTACACGTGGCTCTTTCAATTCTGGTTTCCTCGGTGTATATGCCCAGCAGTGGGATTGCTGGGTCATATGGCAGGTCTATTTGCAGCTTTTTAAGGAACCTCCACACTGTTTTCCATAGTGGCTGTACTAGTTTGCA